>APFE030614462.1:0-11785 GCA_000404065.3 Pinus taeda
CCCAGACAGAAAAGGAGTCAGTGCTGGCTTGCAGTCAGCCATGCGAAATCTCTCGAGGAGATCCCGTGCATACCTAGCCTGAGAGAGTTTGATGCCTGTGGCATCTTGGCTAATCTCAAGACCAAGAAAGAAGTGTAATGGAACCATGTCTGTCATCAAGAACCTATCATGCAAGGCCCTCTTGACTGTAGCAATGGCTGAAGCCGAGCTGCCAGTGATTAGGAGATCATCTACATACAAAACTAAGATAAGAAGAGAATCATGCGTCCTAAGCATGTAAACATTCGGATCAGACTTACATCTTTCGAAGTTTTGTGATAAGAGAAAAGAATCCATCTTCGCGTACCAAGCTCTCGGGGCCTGCTTAAGGCCATAGAGAGATTTCTTCAGTCTGCAGACCAAAGATGAATCCTGAATGAAACCATGTGGCTACTCCATGTAGATCATATATGTTTACTGCATCTGGAGTGAATTCCACTCTCTTTCCAGTGCCGGAATGAGTGATCTGATAAACTGAAAGCAAGTTTACCAAAAGTTTTGGAACATGAAGCACATCTTCAAAGCTTCCATGTAAAAGTTCCACTCTACCTTTTTCGGTGACCTCAATAGGTGAGTCATCTCCCATGAGGATGGGAGGTCCTTTGCATGCATCCAAAGAGGAATAGACTTCCTTTGCAGTAGCCATATGATGTGATGCACCAGAATCTATAATCCATGGATCAGGAGAAAAATTAATTACAAGTAAAGCATGAAAATTATTACCTCTCCCGTGTGGCGGATCCTCAGTTTTCTTCTTGGTGCCCTGAGGGATGTGATCCCCAAGGTTGTGCTTCTGAAGGATTTCTGCCATTTGGTCAATTTGTTTCTTCATGCAAGAGGATTCTGGATGGAATCCTCTTTGATAGTAGGTGCATCTGTTTCCTTTCTTCCCTTTCTCATTTCTCAAGACGGAGGAGTCATTGAAGGGCTTGGTGTACCCTTCCTTCTTTGGATGGGAATGCGATTTTCCCTTGTCTTTTTGCTGCTGATTTTTCTGACTTGAATCAGATCTGTGATGTTTATTGTGGCTACTATCATGCACAGCGAGTGCATGCGCTTTTGGAGGCTTGATTTTCCCCATGCCAATGAGTTTATCTTGCTCAAAAATAAGGGACTCCATAAATTCTTGGAGAGAAGGCATAGTATAGGATTTACCTGTTGCGAGCCTTACTGAATGAAATGTAGACACAAAGACGGAGTATTCCGGTCCGAGCTTTGACATAATAGAGAGAATTTGGCGACTCTCCTCCTTGGATTTGTCAATTCCACAACCCTTGAGTTGCAACAATAGATCATTATATTTGGTGAAGAAGTTTTGAATTCTATCATAGTTCCGTGGATCCAATGATAGCAGCTCCACTTCGAGCATATGTCCTTTCATCTCATCTTGTTTCCCGTAGAGATCTTCAACCTTTTTCCAAATCTCATTGGGAGTATTGCAAGCAGATAGATGAAACTGCAACTCCGGAGAGATGCACATGCATATGGATCCATGGGCCTCATCCATACGGTTGAGATACTTGGATTTCTCTATGGCTGAAGTGGGTTCCACTTCTGTAGCCATGGTAATCCTGTACAACCCTTTTTGACGAAGGTATCGAGCCATTTGGTCCTTCCATTCGTGATAGTTGTACGGTGTTAGGATCGATGCTTTGGGAAACTCCATTTTTTTGTCAATCTTCGATCTCCGCGCTGTAATACCTGCAAAATGAAGTACTGGTGTGCCTTTTATCTAGCAACCTGTGGGTTCTGATACCATGTAAATGTGTTAGAAAACCTGCACAGATGAATCTAGCTAGCAAAGGTTGAACACACAGCTTTGCAAAGCAAAAACATTAAAGGAAAATCGAAAGAAGAAAAGAATGATTCATTAGAAAAAATGTTACAATGCTCATTATATAGCATTACTGGGTGAAGATCCCAAGGTAATGAACTATAGTGGGTGAAGATCCCAAGGTAATGAACTATAGTGGTGATCAATGAGAAGACTCAACAACTACAACAAGTTCCGGAGATAACTAGTGAGTTGCGGAGTTAAAGAAGGAGCAAATCAAGGAGTAAATCATGCAAAATGAATCTTGCATGCAATCCCATGCTCTAACTAAGAGTCCACATTTAGATGTGTAGTAGTTGCATGCTTTAACTAAGAGTCCGCATGTAGTTGCATGTAGTTGCATGCTATAACTGAGAGTCTGCATGTAGGTGTAGTAGTTCCAACAAGAACGATGCTACTAGAATTGTGTTCATGGCTTTGTTATGTGTTTAACAATAGCAAAGGCTCATGGCTTTGTTATGTGTTTAACAATAGCAAAGGCAAGGAAAACCTTTTCCTAACTCTAGCTTTCATTCTTGTCTTACATTTCTTTCATATTTACTATGTCTGGGACTAAATTACGGTTGTCTTGCAGGATTGTTGATACCATCCTGACCGTTTTGATTGGAACATCCAAGCTACCAGGCACAGAGTAGTCATCTAAACTATGAAGTTGCTAGAGCAATCTCCATGATTTCCTAGTAGCACTAATGATTTACGTATCATCGGCAACCCAACAAGAATCAACAATAAGTTATTAATATAATCATCGGCAAGGCAGCAAGAATCACCAGCATGGCAGGTATCAACCAGAAACCAGAACATCACGCACAACCTTGAGATGCCAACTCATTCTCTATAGAAAGTGATGTTGCATCCTCGATTGAAAATCCTGCAAACGTTTGTCAGGACGTCAACTTCTCAGTTTTCTGTGACAGGGCGAATAAGCACGCAGCTCACGACAAGCTGAGCTGTGGAGGGTAATCACATGAATTCCATGACATCTGAATATCTTATTCTTCTACTTGTCAGCTCCCGTGTGAACAAATCCCAAATAAATGGTAACAAAATTATTATAATGCCATACAGACGTACAACTATATTTCGAATATATACAATTCTGACACCAAATGCATTAAAGGCATCGATACCTCACGCCATCTGAGACATATCTCACGCTGGCTCAATCATCTGAGACATATCTTGGTTGGAATTATATATATATATCAGTTGTATTTATATATATATATATATATAAGTTGTACTTATTTTTATATATATACATATACAATTATACAAATCACTGACCAAATCAAATCTCTTAATTTAATTTGGAGTTGTCTTCGGATTTTAAAGAAATTAAACCATATATATATATAACTCAAAACAATATGTATACCATCTTTTCAATTATGTATAACATTATTTCAAGGTTATTTCAACTAACCTTGGAAAGTAACATTACCATAAATATATATATGACCATTTTTATGACAAATTTCAAACGTCAAATGTTAAATTGCACGTTCAATCGAATTACCATTAATTTTTTATAGTTTTAGTGATTCTCAAATTGACATTATTTTTTTATTTTGTTCACTTCATCCTGGCCTTACATCTAGAAATCTCCTAAATCCTGGCCCCAGTTTCCGCTTGCTTACAACTAGGGTAGTTGGTTCATAGTCATTCATTGCCAAACTCTTTTTTGCGGAGCGAAGCTGGGTTTCCGGCCTGCTGGAGGGTTTGGTTCTTCTCATCTGCTCCATTACGAGATTAAGAACGATGCTACTAGAATTGTGTTCATGGCTTTGTTATGTGTTTAACAATAGCAAAGGCAAGGAAAACCTTTTCCTAACTCTAGCTTTCATTCTTGTCTTACAATTCTTTCATATTTACCATGTTTGGGACTAAATTACGGTTGTCTTGCAGGATTGTTGCTACCACCCTGACCGTTTTGATTGGAACATCCAAGCTACCAGGCACAGAGTAGTCATCTAAACTATTAAGTTGCTAGAGCAATCTCCATGATTTCCTAGTAGCACTAATGATTTACGTATCATCGGCAACCCAATAAGAATCAACAATAAGTTATTAATATAATCATCGGCAAGGCAGCAAGAATCCCCAGCATGGCAGGTATCAACCTGAAACCAGAGCATCACGCACAACCTTGAGATGCCAGCCATTCTCTATAGAAAGTGATGTTGCATCCTCGATTGAAAATCCTGCAAACATTTGTCAAGACGTCAACTTCTCAGTTTTCTGTGACAGGGCGAATAAGCACGCACGTCACGACAAGCTGAGCTGTGGAGGGTAATCACATGAATTCCATGACATCTGAATAACTGATTCTTCTACTTGTCAGCTCCCGTGTGTAACAAATCCCAAATAAATAGTAACAAAATTATTATAATGCCATACAGACGTACAAATATATTTCGAATATATACAATTCTGACGCCATATGCATTAAAGGCATCGATACCTCACGCCATCTGAGACATATCTCACGCTGGCTCAATCATCTGAGAAATATCTTGGTTGGACTTTTATATATATATAAGTTGTACTTATTTATGCAGTAGGTTATTACGCGACTTTTTGAAAGCTTTTCCGGCGGATTTTTCCGGTCAAAATCCGGCAGCAATTCATTGGAATCCGAAGTTTGATAGCTAGTTTCTGCACAATCAATGGCTCCCACGGTTTTTCGGGGCGCTGAATCCAAATATGCAGTTAAAAAACCATTTTAACTGCTAAAAATCAAGATTTAACCTCATTTCTTCCGCCGGATTCCGTCACCGGAATCTCCAAAAAGTCCCATTATAGACAACTCCCTTATTTATATATATATTTATATATTTATAATATATATATGTATTTTTATATATATATAATATATATACAAATCACTGACCAAACCAAATCTCCTAATTTAATTTGGAGTTGTCTCTTCGATTTAAAGAAATTAAAACCAATATAATATATATATATATAAAACACTTTTTCCACAGTGGAATGGACATTTTCAACTGTCGTTACGACCAGCATTAATTTGTTCAAGAGAGGACTCTGACATCATTTAGTGTTGAATGATCAAAAGCCATGACATTAACCGCAAACTTTTTCTTTCACATGATTATATAAGAAAACCAGAAACGCAAAAACCTTGTGAAGCCAAACTTCGTCGATGTTCTTGGTGAAATGCAACTATCTTGTCATTAAGTGTTGTAAAGATTCGCCTTCATTCTTTTAGTGCCGTGATGCCAGACTTTGAAATCTTTCATGTACACTGTTAACCATACATTCTTGGGGTTGCCATGAATTTATTTTGGAAATGAACAAATAAAAGCATACTTTTAGTGCCGTGATGCCAGACTTTGAAATCTTTCATGCACACTGTTAACGATATTTTCTTGGGGGTAGCCATGAATTTATTTTGGAAATGATAAATAAGAGCAATGGCATATTTTTTTGTAGTGTTGATTTGTTTTTAAAATTTAACAAGTTTTGTATAGTGTAATTTAATAAAATATTTTAATATCATGATATGTTGTATGTACTTCAAACAATAATAAAATTGTAAAATAAGTTATATGGGTATTTGTTTAATTTTTTTAATAAATTTAATGATAATTAAACTTTTTTAGTAGACAAAAATTAAGTTTTTATATATATATATATATATATAATTGATATTGAAAGAGAATGATTACAAATTAATAATGATTATTTAATATTCAATGATGCATTTTTTCATATAATGGCTCATCTTAACAGTGCACATGTCATGTCAAATTAGAGTATCGTTGATATAATGAAGATTATACACAATGTACACAATGTTATTCTACATATTTTCAAATTTATATTTAACATTATATTTTTGTAAATTAACAAATAAAACCCATAAAAAGGTTTATTCAACAACAATGAGAAAATGGAATTTTTAAATTTAATTACAAACTATTTGTGTTTATGGTACATATTAATTAATATATAATGTTATTTTTCAAATTATTTATATTTATTATACCTAGTAATTAATAATAGAGTACACAAAAATCAATTTTTGCCATCATTACACAATAAGAGGAAAAACATTTCAACCTTTGAGAAAAATAGAAATAAATTTTATTTAAAAATAATAAATTTAATTTCATAATGTCAAACTTTGGATGGATTTAAATTTTTTAGTCAAAGCAAAACAATAAACAAAGTAAATGAACATGAATAGATTACGTTATTTTCTAACAACAAATAATAAATAATTTAAATATATATAATTTGAATTATTAGAAACTCTTATAGACGGCATCTTCACAAAAATAAAATAAAACTAAATGATAGATAGCTTTAAGTCATTGTTATTTAAACGAACTAGAACTCTATTTGGGGTGGTGTTGAGTGTAATTTTATATAAACTTGAATGGAGTTTTTTGAATAATAAATTTAATGACATTAAAAAAGAAATATATATATAATATATATTTCTTTTAATTCATTTAAATTTATTATTCAAAAAACTCCATTCAAAGTTTATATAAAAATTACACTCAAAACACACCCCAAAATAAAAGAGTTCTAGTTGTTAAATAACAATGACTTAAAGCTATCTATCATTTAGTTTTATTTATTTTTGTGAAAGGATGCCGTCTATCAAGACCTCCCACTCTTCATAATTAGTTGTAACTCAAATGGTTGTTAAATGGAATTATTTTATTTCAAAGTTTTTTTGTAAGAAGAGTTCTATTGGTTACTAAAGAGTTTTATTTGTTAGTAAAGTGTTTTAGCCCGTGTAAGAAGAGTTTCTAAGTAATTAAAAGTAACTTCTCACTCTTCATAGTTATCTGTCTTCATAGTTATTTGTAACTCAAATGTTTAGATTATTGTTAAATTATGGTTAAATAGAATTATTTTAATTTAAAGTCTTTGTAAGAAGAGTTTATATCTGTTGCTAAAGTGTTTTTAGTAGGAAGAGTTTTAAATGGAATTACTTTATTCCAAAGTTTTTTAAGAAAAGTTTCAACTATTTTAGCTTTTGTAATAAGGGTTTCTAAGTTTTTTATTTATAAGTTTTTATTTATCTTTTTTTAAATTTCTAGTAGGTGGCTAGTATTTTTATATATTATTAAACTAAACTTGTTTGAGTAAAATGGTAAACTTTTTTACATTAATAGCACTTATTTATGGCCCATGGTTTTGGTAAATTGTAATATTAGATTTTACTAATTATATGTGATGATTTTTGTAAAATATTTGGAGATTTCATGGTAATGTGTTAGAGTTTATTCACTTGGGAGGGGTTAGGATTCTCTAATTAAAATTTTCTTAAATAAATATTACATGTATTTTTGCTAGTTCTCTAATTAATTTATTCTGTGATGAATTTAATTATTAATATTTATGAAGAAAGAACAACATTTAAAAAAATGATGCATTTTTATAATCTGAAGGGTGATGATTTCTCGAGGGAGGAAGGGTGAGAACCCCTCCTTCAAGGAAGTTTTTGTCGAAAAGAAGTAGAAAGGCGAGGGAGGGGATGGGAGAGGGGTGTGTAACCAGAAAGCCTTGGTAATAATAGCTCATCCAAAGAATCTCCGATTCTTAGCGAATGGTGGAAGTCAATACTGAGAGGAAAATGAGGAGGAAATATTTCCAATGGCTCTCATTAGCATTTGGGCATAGCAAGACCTATTGGAACTTCTCCAAGCCTAGAAATAAATTTATTCTCAAGGGTGTCTACGCTGGGAAAGTGAGAGAGGCTAGAGAGAAGTATAATATGGAGTTCTAGGAGATATGAAGGGGGAGAAGGAAAAAGAGAAAGAACAAATGATTCAAGAAGTGAAATTCAAGTGTAGGAAGACAATGAATCAAAATATATAGACTACTAGAGAAAAATTGATCATTTTTTGTCAAGTGACACAACTCCCAGAGTTTTATCCCTCCCCCAAAATATCTCCCAATGAAAGTGTTATCGTTGAATGTTACAGGCGTTTGTAGCAAGGGTAAGAAGATATATGTCATGGATAGAATTAGTAAGGAGAAACCTATGGTTGTCCTATTGTAAATAGTAAAAGTGAAGATAGAAAAAATGAGTGAGAAAGCATGAAAATGTTGGAGAGGCAGCAGTGTTATGTCCTTGGATGTGAAAGGAAGCTCAAGTGGTCTAGCGGTCCTATGGAACACTTCAAAAGTAGAATTCTAGTGTTGGATAACGAGTCCTAGAGTTTTCTCTGGTCAATTCAAATACTGGGACTCGAAAGATTCAATATGGTTATCAACAGTCTATGGTCCAACCATTCATGGTCAAAAGGTGACTTTCCTAGAGGATTTAAAATCCCACAACAACTTTTCTCATGAATTGTTGTGGGTTATAGGTGGGGATTTCAACATTATTAAATCATTAGAAGAAGGGAGGTATCAAAATATTAAACCTGGAAACTATATCTTTCACAAAGTGTATTCAAGATTTGGGCTTAGTGGATATCATTACAAATAATGGCATTTGCACTTGGAATAATTGAAGAGGGGGAAATCACGAGGTCGCGTGTAGGTTAAATAGGTTTGTAATCTCTAAAGAAGTGGTAGGGAAGGACATTTTTTGGAAGCTTCAATCCTTATGTGCTTGCGTTCTAACCACTGGTTTGTCCACGTGGAAATTGACTTGAAGGAAGCACCCAAAAAATAGACCTTTCAGGCTCAAAAGTTTTTGTTTCTAGGATGTTGAATTCGTATAGAAGGTTGGGACTTGGTGGGAAGAGGTAAGAGTAATACGAAGAAAAAATATTCAAACATTTTAGTTGAAATTAAAAGAGTTGAAATTTAAAATCAGTAAGTGGAATAATGAGGAGTGTGTAGATATTTTAGAAGGGAAGAAAATCCCAGAAAATAAAATGAAAAAAATTCAACAAAGAATAATAATAGAAGGAAGATTAGAGGAGTTACTAAAGTAGGAAGGTTCCACTGTTTGCAGCCTTGAACATAAAATAATGTAGGAAGATCTGCTATAGAGGCAAAAATGGAGGGTCTAGAGGTCAGGAGGGGAGAAAAATACTAGTTTCTTCCACAAATCTAACGTTAAACATAAAAATAACACCAAGATCTTCTTCTTGACAGGCAAGGATCAGAAGAGGAAGCTCCTTCATGAAGATATTGAAGAATAATTGGTGGATTCTTTTGGTGATATTCTACAAGAAACACCAAAGAATAGACAACAAGCTATAAACAAGATCATAGCCTACAACCCAAAAATAGTTACTAAGGAACAAAATGAAGCGCTAAGGAGGAAGGTTACTTTGGAGGAGGTTGAATTTGTGGTGAAGGTAATGTAGAAAAATAAATCCTTGGTCCCAAATTCATTCACCATGTATTTTTTCAAATCTTGTTGGAGTTGCTTAGGTTATGAGGTTTGCGAAGTGGTTGAGGAGTGCATGAAATCTCCAAAGGTTTGGAAAGGGCTAAAAACTAGTTTTCTTACTCTTATCCCTAAAGCTGGTAAGACTGAAGATCCTATCGGCTTCATACCAATAACACTATGTAATGTAATTTATAAAATGATTTCCTTAATCATTGTGAATAGATAGAAGCCCTTGTTGAATTTATTGATAAGCCCCAAGCAAACTGGGTTTGCGGAAGTATGTCAAATCTCCGATAGAATGATTACACTTAGGATGTTTTTCACTATCTTAGATTTAGTGAACGCCCGAGTATGATGGTTAAACTTAATTTATCGAAAGCATATGACACATTAAGTTAGGACTACCTTTTTCAAACTTTAGATGCTTATGGCTTTTCTTAGCAATGGATTTGTTTTATCAAATCTCTTTTCTATATGCTTTTTTCCTATATTTTGGTTAATGGTTCTCCATCATACACTTCTAGACTCTCAAGAGGCCTCCACCAAGGAGATCCACTATCTCCTTTTTTCTTTATTCTAGTGGTAGAATGTCTAGGGATGATTTTTAAATATGTAGTCTCTAGAGGCACTCTTAGGGGTCTAAGGATTTTTGGAGAATATCTCTTTATCACCCATCAACAATTTGTTGACGAAGTGTGCTTTTCTTGGAAAACAACTCTCGTAGAAGCAAGATTAATAAATTGTATACTATCAGTCTTAATGGAAGCCATAGACACATTGATAAACAAGGAGAATTCTAAAGTCTTCTTTTTTAATTACAAGGCCTCAGTTCAAAACTACCTAGAAAGGATGATGGAATTCTAGGTTTTGACCCTCACAACCTCTAAATATTTGGGAGTAACACTAGCTCCAAATCTAAAAAAATGTTAGACTTGCTAGATAGAGGTTTTAGGGAAATTATCTAGTAAGGTTAAGAACTAGGCTTTTAAATCTCTTAACCTAGTTGGGATAGTGGTGTTGAAAAAATTGGAGCTTCAGGTCATCCTAGAATATCAACTGGAAATGGTTCTTATTCCTAAAGGGACCGCCAAGGAAATAATTGTAGTCTAGAGAAATTTTCTTTGGCAAGGGGTGATCAATGGAAAGAAATGGGCACTTATGGTGTGGGAAATATTATGCTTGTCTAAGACATCCTGAAACATTTAGTGAAGCCCTTGGTGTCAAATTATGGTGGATATGGGTGATGGAAAGTAATGAATTATGGAAGAAAATCAGGGAGAGAAAGTATAAGCCTCATAATTCTCAAGAAGATCATCTTTAGGACTTTAATGCTTGTCCTGGATCCCCTATCTGGGTGGGTACAAGCTAATAGGAAGCTAGTAAGAGACCATACATTTTAGGAAGTGAGGGTAAGGGAGACAACCCGATTCTGGGAGGACTCATGGAAGCAACTTCCAAGATTAAAGGAAAGACCTGAATGGGAGGTGATAGAAATTTTTACCAAGTCAAGGGGAGGAATTAAGGTGGTATATTTCTAGGAGGAAAATAAATATTCCTCAATGTGGCATGCATGGAAAATAAATGAAAAATGTAGAGGTCAGTAGGAACAATTTTTCTAGGAAAGTTTTAAAGAAGAACTAACTGAGAGGAAAATATAGAAAACACAAGACAAAGACAAATTGAGATGGGGGTATAATCCTATCAGCATGTTTACACTAAAAGAAGCATATTCCATCTTCGTAGGGCATAAGGAGTTGGAGAAAGATATGTTAAGGAAAAAAGTATGTGTTGGAAATACTGAGAGGGGGTGAATCAATATTTCCTAGCAATTAGCAATTCTAAATCCTTTTTAAAGAGTTAGTCAATCTTAAATTGTTATTTTTGTTCTTCTTCAAATAATTATAAACAATAATCATCAGTAGAAAACACCATACAATAATGCAACAAGATAAAATAGTGGACACAAATATTTAGGTAGAAAACCCCCTCCGAGTCAAAATTCACCGAACACTTCACAGTAATTGTCTTCTTCCCTCTTTTAAAATAAAATAATTACATTAAGATTTTAGCTACAACTAAGGGAGGCATCAAACCCATAATTTGTAGGATAAAAGCAATAGGATGCTACTACTCTCTAAAAATTATTGCAACTAAAAGGATGCCCCAATGCCTTGTGATTTAGGCCACAACTTGGTGAGTGCTCCAACACTCTATTTACCAGAGTTTCCTTGTAATTTATCAAGAACAACTGAAAGGATGCCACAACACCCATTGCAGGTTATGACTTGCTATAGCACCACCCTATCTCCCTAAAGTGTTCTCAGGACACAACCTGAAGGTGACTCCAATCATCTTCCTTGCACAACCTTGCCACCCTAATCAACAGGCGGACAATGTTTCACAATTTTTAGACTGGATCCCCCTGTGCTTTGAATCAATAGAAGACTGTTGTAAAGAAGATGCCAAGCCCTGGTAGCCACTTACCACATTCCAAAATACTATCTAAACTATTCACTGCTCAAAACATCTTACCAAAGCCTAATTGTTAATGCTGCCAGGTAAACTAATCACAGCAC
>APFE030614475.1:10055-24068 GCA_000404065.3 Pinus taeda
GGGAAACTGGTCCCATATCCCCAGTCGGACCCGCTATACCAAACGGATAAGGAGCTGCCAACCAAGGTCCGGACTGGGAAGGTATCCCCCTTCTTGTTGACCCGATTTTCGGGGCCTTCAACATATTTGGCACTAGAAGCAGGGCATGAACTATGAATGGCAAGTAAATCCAAATCAAAATACCATTCTAAGAGTAAATTGCCCTCACCATCTCCCTCGACTTCTCCATTACATTTAAGTCTAGAGTTAGAAGTCGCTAAAGCATCAACCGCTGCTACAAATCCTGACATTTCAGAACAATCTTTTATTGAACCTCCTGAAGTCGAATCTCTGATTCATAAACTTCAGTGATTTTCCATTTCCCCTCAAAAATCTGATAAATCTCAGGGCAGCGTGACTTCGTAGTATAACCCTTCACCTCCCCTAACCAGATTAAAGAGTGAAAAGTTCGGTGTTCGGCCAACCGAATTACCTCTTCCCAAAAGGAAAAGAGCAAGGAAGTCACCTAAAGGGTCTGACAGCGAGACTCTTTCATCAACATCATCCATCTCAACCTCTCCACCGCGAAGTGAACCATCTACTCCTCCACCCCAGACCATTACCAATCCACCTAGTGGAATCCCTACAACTCCTCCTCAATCATCTGCGATCATAATCACCTCATATTCCCAACCACAGGTATCATCTTTTGCAAATCTCCCTATTAGCAGTTCAGTAATGGCCCAGTCTCCTTAGAACAACCCTGGGGCAGTCTTAATGCCTACACCCTTGAGTCAAATACCGACCCATCCTGAGAAATGGTTGCCTAAGTTCAATCCTCAGGCAGGCATGCTACCAGAAGAGCACATAAAAAACTTTATGCTATCCATCAACCTCAACGGGGTTACTAATGAAGATGTTGTTGTTCTACTGTTTCCTTATACCCTATAAGGAACAGTCGGATCGTGGTATTTCTCATTACCCTCTGGATCTATTACCAGTTAGGGCATCTTCCAAGACCAATTTCTAACCATGTTTGGTGACGACAGGTCTACGGCAATGTTAATCAACGACCTATAAAACCTTAGAGCCGAATCTAAAGAACCTATCAAAGACTTCAATCTACGTTTCAATAAAATTATAAACAAAATTCCTAATGCTTCCCAACCCAGCAAGGAAGTGCGATGTGAATGGTATATCACTGCATTACCATCAAACATAGCAATCTTCTTGGACGGGGCTAATAAAGTAACCCTAGCCGAAAACATGAAAGAAGCCATAGAAGTAGAGAAACGTATAACAACTTTAGAGAAGAAATACGTGATAGAAGAACATAAGTTTAAGAAGGTCACCTTCAAAGAAGAGTCCAAGAAGAAACAAGCAAAAGATGCATTCGATTTGGAGGGATTGAAAAAAGTTCTGAAGACCATGTCCAATGAAATGGTGGACATAAAAAAGCAAGTAGTAGAAACTTCTTCAAAAAATCCCTACAGAGATTTTAAAAGAGGCCCGTCAATGGATTCGAGACCACCCAATGCTATAATAAGTGCTGAATCCGAGGAAGAAGAAGAGCAGATTGCCACTGAAGGGCAAACTGATGATGAAGAAGTTGTAGAATTACAAGGAATGTGGGATTTCATCCTTCCACAATAGGAAGATCAAGAAGTATTTCTAGTTAACACACAAAGTAGAAATCAGCTTGATCCTCCCCAAACTTCCTCAAAACCAAAGAGCGCAAGCTCTACAACAAAGGATAAAGTCGCAACAAAGAAAATGACATCTAAATCGACTCAAACTAGCCGAGTCCAAATAGATTCACCTACTCCATCTAAAACGTTGTTCGTTTCGGATGAAATGGAGTACAATATCATAGAAGACATGAAAAAGACTAGGGTCAACATCACTCTGTAAGAATTGAGCAAGCTAAAGAATCAATAAAATATAATGATGAAAGAATTACATGTTGTGCCAGTTGCACCTTTGCCTACCGCTGTAATTTCTCAAGCTTATCAGAACATGGGAAGACCTCCAACTAATAAGACTAACAAGATTGATCCAAACGACATCGCTTTAATTAGAGGTAGATCGAGATCTCATACTCCCCCTTTTCTCCTTACTTATGAAATTTTTAACAAAAGTGTACATAATTGTTTAGTGGATTCAGGTGCTTCATCGAATATTTTACCGAAGTCCATATGCACCAAATTAAAAGTTCAACCACAGAAATCTACTGTTCACATAGTTTAGCTGGATCGATCTCAAGTCGAAGTCATCGACGAACTAAATCAAGTAACCATAAGGCTGTCATCCAACCCGAAGGTATGTCAAGTTATTGACATGTTAGTCACTGATATCCCTGAATTTTATGGCTTAATGCTTAGCAGGGATTGGTCAGAAAAACTACATGGACACTTCGCAACTGACTGGTCGCACATGTGGCTGCCTTACAATGGTAAGCCAAATTAAATAAAAGTTGAACGAGAATTACATTAGAAGTACATAGTAACAAAGTTAGAGGGGGAAAAATAACCAGTAGCATAATTGGTAATTGCTCAGTGGATTCTTTCCTCGGAAATTTTAATGCTCATACATCCCCTTATTTAGAACATTTCGTTTTGTCCCAAGTCGAAAATTTTTCTGAAATGGATAGTTCAAATGTATCAATTTTTTAGATAAACCTGTAAATAAATCTTTGTTTTGGAAATTATTTTTTGATGGTTCTAAATCTAACGAAGGAGCAGGAGCAGGATGCGTGCTAATTAATCCAGAAGGAGAAAAAATCATGTTAACATGCAGACTCGAATTTGATTGTACCAACAATACAGTAGAATATGAGGCTTTAGTCCAAGGGCTGTACAAAGCAATCAGGCTAGACATAAAGTACCTCCAAGTCTTCCGAGATTCTGAAATTGTAGTCAGACAAGTACGGAATACTATACATTTCTTGTCATGTCATTTAAAACACTATCAATCTTGAGTTAAAGATCTGACTGATCATTTTATAGCATTCAATATTTCATCAATTCCCAGACTCCAGAATGCAAGTGCTAACCTTTTAGCTAACGTAGCTTCTAAGCTCATTCCTTCAGAAGATTTTAGTCCAAATAGATTCTCAATAAAATTAATCTTTAGACCTTCTATTCCCGACAACATCATAAATTGGAGAATATTCAACGATGATCCTAATATCGTAAATTTCCTTACTTCTGAAGGATCCTACTCCAATCAAATAATCGACGAAGATCAACATGATTGAAAATTACAACAAGATAACACTAACAATGCTATACCTAAATCAGTGGTCAAGTTAGAAGACCTATACGATTTGAAAGATAGATTTAAAAGGTCTACCAATTCGAAGCTCCAAAGTTCGACTTTGAATTATGAATTGGTAAACCTAGGAACCGATGCCAAACCCCAAAACATAAATCTAGGCCTTGGTCTAGCCCCAGAGAAAAACTAGCATATATCCATCTTTTGACACAATACAAAAACGTTTTTTCTTGGAACTATGATGAACTCAAAACATACGACACTTCTATCATCCAACATACTATTCCAATCACCGATAACGAAAAACCTGTCCAATAAAAATTGAGAAAGATTCATCCCAACTTAGAAAATCAGATAAAAACTGAACTCAATAATCTGTTGAAAGCCAAAATAATCTTTCCCATCAGACATTCTAAATGGGTCTCCAATATGGTACCTGTTAGAAACAAAAAACGGAGATATATGGATTTGTATTGACTTTCGCAATCTTAACAAAGCCTGTCAAAAAAATAATTTTCCCTTACCACCTATGGAGTAGATATTGTAGGAAGTGGCAGACTCAAAATTAATATCTTTCTTGGATGGATTTTCAAGATACAATCAAGTTCTGGTACATCGTGATGATCAATTGAAGACCACTTTCAGAACTAAATGGGGCACATATGCATATCGAAAGATGCCATTTGGTTTGATTAATGCTGGTACCACATTCCAGAGAGCCATGGACATTGCATTTAAAGGTTTAGTCAATAAATCTGTACTAATTTATTTGGATGATATAACCATGTCCTACAAGAAACGACGTAACCATCTCAAAGACTTGAAACAAATCTTCCAACGATGTTTAAGGTACAGAATTTCACTTAACCCAAAGAAATATTTTTTCGCATTAAGTGAAGGGAAACTTCTAGAATTCATAGTGTCAGAATCTGGAATTCACATCAACTCTGATAGAATCAAAGAAATATCTGAAATATCCCTACCTCATAACAAAAAAGCCATGCAATCTTTCCTTGGTCAAATCAATTTTGTAAAAAGATTTGTTCCAGATTTTTCACGAATCGTATCTCCTTTACAAACCATGGTAAAAAAGAACTCTAATTTTAAATGGGGCCAAGATGAACATGAGGCGTTCAACTTGATCAAACAGGCTATCATTAACGTTGCATCTTTAGCAACTCCAAATTTTTCAGAGCCTTTTGTTTTTATACACACTTGCCTCAGATAGGTCATATGCTGTGATACTCACTCAAACGAATCAAGAAAAGGCGGAAGCACCAATTGCTCTTTTGAGTTCAAATTTGCAGGGTGCTGAATTAAATTACTCAGATGTGGAGAAACAAGCTTATGATGTTTTCAAAGCTGTCAAATACTTCAGACCTTTTCTACTCAAAACCCATACCAAGATTATAGTACCGTTTCCAGCGGTAAGGAATCTTCTAGTACAAAAGGATGTGGGTGAGAAAAGGGCCACTTGGTAACTACCTTACAAGAATATGACATAGAAATTAGACCAGTAAACATTGTAAGAGGTCAAGGCTTTTGCAAAATGCTGGCTAGAGTGTCGCAAATCTCTGAAATTCCATCTGTAAAGGTACAAGTGTGCGAGGTAAGCCTAAATGATGAAGAGTCATTATAGGCTAATATCATTTATTATCTTAAGAATGGATATTCTCCTTCATACCTTGATTATACTAAGAAAAGAGCTCTAAGATTAAAAGGCAAACAATATTAGCTCATAAATTATATTCTTTTCAGAATCAATTACCATTCTTTTCTCCTTAGATGTCTTCATAAATTTGAAGCTGATAAAGTTTTGCAGGAACTCCACGATGGGCCAGCAGGCAGACATTATGCTGGAGATGCTACTGCACATAAAATCTTGCGCGCAAGATATTACTGGTCCACGTTATTCAAAGACTCGCACAGTTACGTGAGGAAATGTCAAGTCTACCAAACTACTGCTGGGAGACAAAATAAGTCATCCTTACCACTACAACCAGTTAACATCGAGCAACCTTTCAGCCAGTGGGGATTGGACATAATAGGTGAGATCGTTCCTCACTCTTCCAAGCAACATAGATATATCCTTACAGCAACAGATTATTTTACTAAGTGGGTAGAAGTAGTTCCACTCAAGACGGCTAATGTTGAAAATATCATTGAGTTCATAGATCAATTTATAATCACCAAGTTTGGATTACCTTCCGCTTTAATGTTCGATAATGGATCATACTTTTCTGGAAATGCAATGACTGAATTTGCACGTAAAAGACGATTCAAACTTAAATATTCAACCAATTATTATCCATAGGGCAATGGGTTAGCCGAGTCTACAAACAAAACCTAATTAGGATTATCAAAAGAACAGTAGACCAAAATCATAAAAATTGGCATAAATCCTTAATATACACTTTATGGGCAGATCGAATAACGAGAAAAGCTTCCATCGACACTTCTCCCTTTAATTTAATTTATGGGAGAGAAGTAGTTCTTCCAACTCATTTAGCAATTCCTTCTTTGTCTCTAGTTCAATACATTGATGAAATACCAACATCCTCATTACAACTAAGACAGATGGAAATAATGAAATTAGAAGAAAAACGAGAAGAAGCTAAGAAAACACATGCTCATCATCAGGCACTAGTAAAATCCTCTTTTGATTCAAATATAATAACTAGAAAAGACTTTCAGGTAGAAGATTTAGTTTTAAAATGGGACAAGGCACACGAAGAAAAGGGGAAACATACAAAATTTCAAAAAATGTGGCTTGGTCCTTTTCAAATTGTAGAAGTCTCAGGTCCATCGACATTTGTATTACAAGATTTAGCAGGTAAAAGAGACTCTTTACCCGTCAATGGACAAATTCTTAAGAAATATTTTCCATAGAAGATTATTCTTCTATTTTTGTAGAGTAATAGTTTTTATTTTTCATAATAAAACCAATTGTGAATGGTTACATTAGGCATTTACGAAAAAGACACCAACTCTTTTTCAGATTTTGATTTTTCGCTTGTATAAATAGCAAATATTTTGGAAGATTGATCTTTATTATTGAAAGATACAGTCAAAGACTCTAGCCTAGATATGACACAAGTTTCGACTTCATAAAATTTGATGAAAATAGCTTTTAGTGAAGAAATTGTTTTATATCAGTGCAATGAAAGGTATCAATAACAAGATAAAGATTCTTTGTAGAACAGCTACTTTCAAAAACTCTATCATTGTCGTCCAAAGCTATTTAAAGGAAACAATGACTTCCTCACTGCTAAGGAAATCACAACTTTCAGAGGAACAATCCAAGGATACACTTAATCTTGAAGAATGAGAGGTCTCATCACGAGCTAGCTTATCATTATCACAGATATTATAACTTGTTGACTTTGCCAAATACTGCATACCACAACAGGGCAATGACTCAAGCTTGTTACAATCAAGAGGCAAGGGGTCTCATCACGAACCAGCTTGTTCAGCAAAGTTATAAATCAAGTGAATGACTGTGTCATAAATTGGATACCAAACCAAGACATTGTTCTTTAAGAATAAAAGAAAAAAGAAAATCAAAGCAATAAGTGTGGATGTGGATTCTTCTATGAGAGTTATAGGTTTCTTTAAGTAGGATACAGGATCATTTTTGGGTAATACGTAACCCTGTCGAGGCTCTAAACACTTGCTAGCAGCAGAGGCTCTACCTACGACAAATGAGCATATTTAAAACTGATTTATAGAGAAGACTTTGTTTTATCTTTACAGACCAAGTAATGACCGATGTAAACACAAGGACTAACTTGAGGCAGCAAATAATCAAAGTTGAAAATAGCTGAAGAAAAATGTCATTGACAGGTTAGAGCATAATGTACTTTATCTTTCCATAATAAAGTTTAATTTTCTGAAAATTTTTCTGTTTTGGAAGCTGAAAAAATCTAATAGAAACACAAAGATAACTGATTCTTCCAAGTGAATTGCCAGTTGTTGTGGCCACCAACAACCCCCCTCCTTATGAAGTGATATTGCGAATACTAAATAAGTGGGAACCCTCAGTAAAAATCAAAAAATCAGTTAATGTTATATTTTCTTTTTAGATAAAACTTACAAGATCTTGGACTTAGGAAAATACCTTGAAGAATCTAAAAAACCTAACTTTCATAATGAAGAAAATAAAATTCACTCCTTAAGGGATATTGCATCGCCCAAAGAATCATAGGGTACACCTTCTAATGAGTTAAAATGATGAAAAACGCGATTTTGTGACGCGAAACCTCATTCCGTCGCATACGTTAAAAAAACACTTACATTGAAAAACTCTAAAATCGTCGATATGCGATATCGCATATCGCGCATCGCAAAAATCACATGAATTACACAAAGATTATAACGATCTGCGATGTTGTGATATTGCGATATTGCGACATTGCGATACTACGACATTGCGATACTGTAGATTTGCGATGTTGTGATATTGCGATACTGTGACCTTGCGATAAAAAACAGCATGCTGATGTTGCAATTTGCGATACAGTGATTTGCGATATCGCAAAGAAAAATCGCAAGACCCCTCCATCGCAGTTGGTTCTGGCTCATTATTCGAGAAAACTTTTTCAGCCAAGAGTTGGTCATGTATTTTAATGCGAATTAATGAGTTATTGCTAGTTATTAATGAAGTATGGTATTGTGTTTTCGAAGAAATAACTCAAGTAAGGTGGCACATTTTGCATATCTTCGACATTAAAAAGTTTTCATGTCATTAGTCTGTTATCATTACTTCCACCTCAATGTAAACTGCAGGAAAGAATGACGAAGCGTTATACAAGGTAGTATGCAAAAAACTATGAGGAGGAAAGACAACGCTCCAATGTACATTTCGAAAGGCACACCTAATCGACTTAAGGAAGAAAAAAAGCCGCAAAACTCTTCTGAAGCATCTATCACAGAATTCTCATATACAGTCATGGTTGAATGGGTATTGAATGATGCTGATACCAGAAATAGACAGTTTAATTCTCAAGGTCAAGAGCTCACGGAATCACTATTTTTACAAATTTTGAGCTTTATACCGGATGAGAGAAAAAGACGCAAGAGGCAAAAAACGCATCAGGGAAGCTCGGATCAAGAAACAGAGGCAATTTCCGATGCGTGATTAGCATAATCACGCATCGTTAAGAAAAATTGTTCGAAAAGGAAGGCCCCTAGTTACTCAGTCATCTGCAAGCCCCGAAAATTGCAAGAAATCAGCGATAGAAACAAACTGGAAACAGAAGATTAAAGGAAAAGCAGAAGCAGTCCAAGGGTTAATTAATTTGAAATGGGATTTTTACCAGACATACATGGTAATGATACATAGTGATTGGATGATTCTCAAGTATATCATCAATTTTACTGAGAAAATAATGCCAGCTCCTGCCGATTCTGCTTGCTTAACTCAACCAAAGATGGAAGATAGTCAGCTGATTCCACTCAGGAAAATATTGAATGCTTGCGACATTAAGGGGTAGATTTAGAAATAGTTAGATAGTAAATTTAATTTTAGAAATAGTTTTGCTTAGAAAGAGGACGGTAATTTAAACCGAATCCTCAATTTCTGTAAATAAGTTATTTAGTTAGTAGTATCTAAACCCTTCTCATGCATTTAGGGAACGGTCCAAAAATTTATCAAAAACTTGTCCTCAGAACATGCACTTTTGCACCCTCAGAGGAGGTTTTGGTGAATGAATGAAACAGGGTTTATTTAATATTGGCATTTGATATTTTCTACTGATGTTGCACTTACTCTTAGTAGATGTTAAATCAAGGAGAGATAAATCAATTGTCGCTTGAAGCTCATGAGTAGGACTAGTTATAAATGGTACTTTTATCTCTTAACCATTTCTGCTTATGCGTTAAAGTGATATTCAGTTTTCAGTTATTTATATATTACAACATGGATGTCTAAGTTATCATTTGGCACTTTTGTACGGTGAAAACTATTTGTTTATGTTTAATGTATAAATAGCTCATTTAAGCGAAAAGTTTTCACAAATGTTTCATCTAACTTCTTATACGAAGTAGTTCATCTTTAGTGAATACATTTCTTATGATCGCTGAATGATCTTTATTATGAGTTATTGTTTGAAATCTTTTTAGATCGCATAGAAGAAATATTACCCCTGGGTTAGCATAAATTTCGATGTTTTTCTGTTTATTAGAATACGATAGCATAGCATTAGATTAGAATTAGGATAGAAGTATTCCATTTAGAACAAAAATACCCATCTTTCTCAAGAACACTGAATTGGGAAACTGGTCCCATATCCCTAGTCAGACCCATTATACCAAACGGATAAGGAAATGCCAACCAAGGTCCGCACTCCCCTTGTTGTTGACCCGATTTTCGGGGCCTTCAACAGGAAACTATCCCTTTACTATTGGATGAAAATTATGTGATGTTAAGGAACTTGGTGAAAATAATCCAATTCACTAATTTGATTGTCACAACTCCAATTCAAGACTTGCAATGCAACGTAAAGATGAAGAATGAATGATTACATCTAGGAAGGTAAAATTTCGATTATTCAGGTTTCGATTCAAATTCACATTCAGTTTTCCCATTCGTAACGTATCTCACAGACCCACGCGTGAATTTAATGCTGAAGTGTCGTATACGCTAGTTATGTTGTCTGTTCAGTTACATGCTCTGCTATTTATTCTTTTCAGGAAACCTGCTTGATTTACCAAAGTTTCCAGAGCTTAGCTTTTAAGTTCTCCCCAATTTATACAGCCTGAGGTTTACTTATTTTATCTGATTTCATGGCGAGCGTTTATTCTATGTTTTCTTTAATCTGATCCTTGGAACTGTGGTTGTCTTACCGTGTAGCTCTGCGGTCCATCTCCATGCCGAAGAAAGTATGGCAGTTGTTTCGTTGGGGAAAGCCATCATTGATGCAGAGGATGAAGAATGCTCCACGATAATTGTGTTTAGTTTATTCAACGTGAATTTTCTATTAAAACAACGATTTGAATTATACCCACAGTTCACTATACGATGTAACAAGACTCTATTAGAGCATACACACGGGAATTTTTATAGGCGAATTTTCTTTAAGCTAGGAGCTACAATTGCCTACCTATACGTAAATGAATTTCTTTAATCGAAAGTGTCAAGGACAAATACTTATGGAGTGATCAGCTCCACGCGCTGTATGTATCAACTAGACGACAGTTAGCTTATTAAGTCTAAAGAGATAACCACGAGAACAACAATTTTCTTATTCGTCCATAATAGATGTATTTCTTATGATAATCTTCTGTGGCAATTAAGAAACTGTCTTCCCAAAAAAATTCAAGTAGATTTAACGAAGAAAGAGTTAAAAACACAGAAAGAAAATAGCATTGAGAATATTCGCTTAGCATCGAAAACTCCGCCGGTCACCAGCTCTGGCTCGGTGCATTGTTTCAATTTCCAAAAGAGTGACAAAGTCATCGGCCATATCTTTCTCTTCCATTAAACGTCGCCTTTTCATATAGAATGATACCCCAAACCTGTCAGCATAAACCTAACCCATATAACTTCTCACCTCTAATCTTGCCTCACCTCAGAACCAACAAACCCATAAACCATAATGGGAACCTCCACACGATTAGTCATGAAGGCAAGTGATATGGGGAGACCAGGTGGTATCGTTGTATCGTGCCATCGCTCTCGCACACCCTAAAATCCGGGTAGTAATATGCTGCCTTTATTTATAAGGATTGGCAACACCTACGTTAGGTGATAGAACTCTAGATCTTCGGGTGGTATGGTTGTATCATGCCATCCCTCTCGCACACCCTAAAATCCGGGTACTAATATGCTGCCTTTATTTATAAGCATTGGCAACACCTACGTTAGGTGATAGAACTCGATGGCTCTTAACCAGGCTGGCTTGAGATGGCTCTTAAACAAGCTGGCTTTCAAACGAGGATGCTTTTACCTCGATTTACTGGATAATTCATTCGGCAACCGCTTCCATTGGCCTGCTAACTCAAACCAAATATGTTTTCCTTAAAACCCTCCTATTAAATAATCGTTGAGGCTGTAATTGGCTGCGAATATTGTGATGTATGGTGTATATATCCGCATACGCAACAACAAGCATTACTCCACAGAAGTATCCTCTTTCACAAGCCTGAAACACGTATTATTCTAAGTTGTTGCTTGCATGTAATAGAAAAGTATGGGATAGAAATAAATTGAATAGAGACTTTTCCCCTCACAGAGAAAAATTCTTGCGCGGGACTCCCGTAACACAACGAAAATGAAACCTAGGATCCCTATCTTGGATCATAGATTTGGGAACACTGTTAGCTTATTACGGTCCAATCTGATCAGTTAACTACATAATCGCTTGATAGCTTAACAAATTCAATGTATTTTTCTTTGTTGTTGTCACATTTAGATGTATCCAATCATCTATATAAATAAGGAGAGAGAATATATATATATATATATTCGTATGTTGAATAACGACAACATAAAACATAAGGAGTTAAATGATCTAAACCATCCCATGCAATTGATTCAAATCAGATTAGATTAGAGTAAACAGTGTCACTTGGAAAATCCAACACCATCACCCAACTTAAAATTGACTTCTTCGCTTTCAAGCCAAGAGTGCTTGCTGATTGATCAACAACCTTTTGTTGATCTCTTAAATGTGTATGTAATTCCGCGTTTTCATGATAAGCTTTCTTTTAGCGGCATCCCGCTTTTGTGGATTTGTTATCCACTTGCCTAGGCTTTTCGCATAAAAGCTCACCTTTCTTTCACGTGAGGCTTTTATATTTTTTTTCAAACTTAACATCCTTCTTTAGCTCATCAGATTAATGGATATTAATCTCTCGTTAATTAAGCTAATCTAAAATTTGATCTAGAATTCTTATCATGAAATAATTATCCACTCTCATTCACCAATAAGATTTTATTTGGCAAGAGTCTCATCTCTAGGTGTCTCTTTTTCCAAGCTTTTAAATTCTATTTTACTATTTGGTAATAAAATATTTACTCACATTTTTACCCGAGTCTTAGCTTTTTGGTTATAAGTCAGTCTAACTTTGCCGAACATGTTAGCAATAAAGGGGTATTACATTGACATAGAAGTTATTGTTGCATTTTAGACAAATCCATGCCTAACTATAATGTATTACTTAATGTTTTTATGTCTATTTATATTGATAGTATAGCCTATTTGACACACACAAACTCATAAGGAGCACATCCCATAGTTTTTGTCACATGATCTCTAATCCCATAATGCTTATTGAATATTATCTACTCAAATTCTTAAGTGAATTTTAATGGCCTTGGTTAGAATAACTTCAAGAACTTTATTCGTTCTTGCAATTTGATCTGTAGACTTGCATGGATATTCCATTGTAAAATTCATCAGGATAGATATGACAAAATTAAGCTGAAATTCTAAAAACTACACTATGAAGGTTTATTTCTCCTTAAATTTTTGGATCTATTAATTATTGTTTATTACACATAAATGCAAAGTATAATTATGCAAAAAATAGAGAATAGTGAAATAAAACTCACAAACCACAAATTAATACAAGATATAACATGTGAAAACCTTTTGGGTGAAATCTCAGCTAGAATGTGAAGTTGTTATGTTGTCTTTCTCTCTTGGAAAATGGATGCAAGTACAAAGGCCTATGCTTCATGGGCTGCTACAATACACATATAATTTTTTTTTATCACTCATCCTCCACTTTTATCTAGTCTACTCATTTATTAAACAAAATCCACACCAATAAAATGGAACCCATCTTCCTCCTAGTGGCTTGGTTACAATACTAAATAACCTACTAATAGTTATGTTTGACTCCTTCAAACCTTAAATAGAATTACATTATTAAATATTCTAATATCTTCTTCATGGTGATCATGTTTCTATCCCCTTTTCCATGAGTATTGGGGGATTACTTGGCATCCTCTCAAATAATGGTGATTAAAATAGGAAGGTCAACTTGTTAGTGAAAAATTTACTTCAGGGTAAATTTTCGATAATTTTTAATAATAACGTTAAACCTAAAATTTCATGACTCTGAAAACCCTTAAAATTCTAAATATTTTCAAGTGTGCATTAATGATAAAATATCATATATGTAAAAAGACTTAAAATTCTAATGATTTTTAGGCATGGCATTAAAGATAAAACATCATGTGTCTAAAAAGCCTTAAAAGTCCAGCAATTTTCAGCCATGGCATTAAAGAAAAAAGACTTATAGCTATTTTCAACAATAACACTAAAGATAGGATATCATAAGGTCGAAAAACCTTAAAATTTTGGCAAATTTTCAACCATGGAATTAAAACCAAAGATCATAGTTGCAAAAACAAACCTTAAGCTTTCCACATATTTCAACCATGGTATTATGGGAAAAAATTATGACCAGAAAAAACTTTTAAAATGAACACCTCAATGGAAGAGTCGTTATACCAAGAGTAATTTCAATTTCAAATACTAAAAGTATAATGATTTTAAAATCTTATTCTAAGACAATTTTACACATTGCAACAAAAATTTTAAAATCAACCAGCAAATAAACACATAGTGTAAGCAAACATGACCCATTGTAAAGAAAGATTGAAGACCAGGCATGAAATAGATATATTGTGGGGGCATATATGATCCATTATAACGAAAACTTTAGAATGAACTATAAAATTTACACATAATTGAATCGGGCTACTAGCTGAGTATCGACATAGACCTTGCAGAAAATAATATTAATAATATA
>APFE030614475.1:25871-38759 GCA_000404065.3 Pinus taeda
TCATTATAAAAAAAATATTGCAAAAAAAATAAAAAAAATACACCTTTGAAAGACGCTTAAAAAACAAACATCTTAGGATGAAGAACAAGATAGGGAATAAGACAACTTGAAAAATGGTTAAATATCAACATTAAAAGAAAAATGTGCATACATAGGACATAAGAAAATTTATAAGTTTATGAACAAATTTCAGAGATAATCACATCAAAATTCATTTCTCAATGTGTTTCAAACCAACAAGTGTGGTTCATCATCAGGACAAGATGAAGAACTAGATCATGGCAACATATTAAATAGAGAGACTCCTCATTTAAACGGATAAGAAGAAGCAACTAATTTGGACCATAGGAAACAGCTACAATTGACTGGACTCCAGCTAGATTTGGTGAGATCAAGGGCAGGGGAGTTTTAGTAATAAATTAGATAATAAAAGTTTTAATATTTAATTATTTTGGCTCAATTTCAAATGAATAACTGTTGATAATTATTAATTTTAATCTTTTTTTCAACTTCAAACTAAATAAAAACTTATGTTATGGGATTAAGAATTATTGAAAATGAATTAATTAATAAAATAAATAAGTAACTTTCCAAGAATAAATTTATTTAACCTATATGGGATATGAATATATGATATCTAATTTCTTTTACTCGGTTAATTTTTTTAGACAAAGTAGTTCTGATTAAAATGCTATGTGTAAACTCTTTTACATGGATAAACCTATGAAACATTAAAGTTTAATGTTTAAATATTTGGTAAGTATAACTTAATGGTTAACCCATTTTTACCAAGAAATTGATAAGCATTATGAAATATATAAGAATATTTAACACGTGACCAAAGATTATTTGCTAAATAATTATAATTGATTTCTTTTACATGAATGAGATACTATTAGAGATGGAATAAAGGAATCAAACAATTAGTTAAAACCAATAATAAGATTATATGAAATAAATAATTCATTCATAACTCTTTATGTTTATAAAAAAAAAAATTGAACTAAATTTATTTATTATTTAATTTTAAAATAGGGAACCTAACCTAAGCAAATCTAAAAATAAAGAGGGAAGGGAATGAAGGGGGAATCCAAACACTACAATAGCCGAGGGGAAAAAGGAAAGGAAACAAGTAGAACAAAGAAGGGAGAAAGGGGGTGGGGTGGGGCGCGGCAGGGCGACGGCTAGGAAGAGAGGGGAGCAATCCAACAACTACTAATATTTTAGCCATCATCCCTATTGAGATTGCTTGGCCTTCTTTCGATTTCTATGGCCTCCCTAAATTTACGGTGGTGAGAGTGAGAAATTTTAACAATAACCTTGGTCTCCTTAATACATATATGATGTTTGGTCTTCTCTCCATGATTTTCCAAGGCTGAAGACCAAGCCCTCCCATGCTTAGTGTCAGTTGCGTACTCATTAATCCTCTAATTAATGGAGTTCCCAGTTTCACCAACATAGGGGTCCCACAAGAACAAGGAATAACATAGACCCCTTTCATGTCTTTGGGTCTACAGGGTCTTTTACAGATCTAAGGGAACTACAAATGGTGTTAAGTGGTCTAAAGGTTGAAGGAACATTATTTTTCTTAAAGATTTTAGCAATCCTGTCGGTGATCCCTTGTATGAAACGGAGATGTACCCCTAAGATGCTATCTTTGGGTTCTTCTTTATGCTTGGGACCTCTGCTTGCTTTAAGGAAAGCTTTCAAAACTTGGTGCCTACTATATCCATTATTAACAAAGACATCGAGGAGATGGGCTTTCTCTTCTTCTGGGTTATTTTCATCAGAGATTCTTAATGCATGAGTGGCAAGTGTGTTGAGAACACCCAGATTTTGAGTAAGGAAATGATGAGATTTGGCATTAGGATACTGCTCAGTATGGGTTTTCTTTTGACATACTTGATGGGAGAAAGAACCATCTCCCTTTTTCGAAATGAGAACATCAAGGAAAGGGAGGAACCCATCAACCTCTTGCTCCGTAGTAAACTTTAAGGAGGGAGACTGATTGTTAAGATGTTGGAAGAACTAATCCAACTCATCTTGGCCATGAGACCAGATGACACAAGTGTCATCAAAAAATATTTTCCACAACTTAGGAAGAAGATGAGATGAGGCTAAAGCCTTGGACTCAAAGTCTTCCATAAAAATATTAGCAACAGCCAGGGACAGGGTGGAGCCCATGCTGACCCCCCAAGTCTGCTCATAGAATTCCCCTTGAAAGAAAAAAAAAAGTAGAAGTACGACAAAGTTCTACTAGCCAAGTGGTGACAGGGTCAGTGAGGCGATTGATGGCCTCAATGGCCTCCTTAATGGGTATACAAGTATAGAGGGAGACCACATCAAGGCTAACAAGAATGTCATCAGGGTCAAATTTCATGTCCTTTAACTCATTGACAAATGAAGAAGAGTCTTTGATGAAGGACCCAGTAAGGCCCACAAGGGGTTTAAGCCTCAAGGCAAGGAATTTGGCTAAGAGGTAGGTAGGTCCTCCGATGGTATTGAGAATGGGTCTCAGGGGATCCCCTTCCTTATGGATCTTTGGCAGCCCATAGATCCTTGCAGTGATGGGGCTGCTCTCAATAAGCTTGTGGCAAAAGGAACCCACAGTATTACTAGATTTTATAGCCAGAGCGACTGTTTTGGAAATCCTTTTTCAGGGGATTCTTATTAAGCTTTCTATAGCTACCACTATTACAAAGGTGATCCAACATTTTCCTGCGATAATCTTCTTTGTCAAGGATAATAGCTACCCCACCTTTGTCGACTTTCAAGACAATGATGTCCTTGTTATGGTTCAAGGATTTTAGGGCATCAAATTCATCCTTGCTAATATTGTTTCTAGGGGCTTTTCCTTCCTGAGGACAACAACACAATCATTCTTGATCGTGCCCTTAATATTATCAGGTAAGCCCCTAATCCTAAACTCCATGTCACACATAATGTCCTCCATCGGGATTTTTCTAAGAGCTAAGGAAAAATTTAACCCCTTGCCAAGAAGACTATAGATGGAAGAAAGAAAGGAAAATTTTGAAATATTGACCACCTTATGAGATGGATTATTAATATTATTATTAGTTGATCAGGTAAGAGTAGGACCTTCTATTAAACTTCGCCAAATATACATAATTTACGAGGAACCACACACTCACTCTGCGAGTGTTCAGCAACCAAACTAAGCAGGCCAAGCCAAACCATTCACCCAAAACTAAGGGAATCCTAAACTAGAAATCCGGGGAGAACTGCCAAATAGAGCACAAGGTCATCTGGTAGTGCTGTCGAGCATCAAATGAGCCTAGAAAATAATGGAGGGCAAGCCCATAACTTGTCGTGGGTTCACAAGAGGTCCCACCATAGGCCAAACTGAAAATTGACAAATGGACTCGACAGAAGTTAAAAGCATAACACTCTAAACATATTTCAGGTCTGACCAAAAATCACAAACAATCACCATCATTGATCCACAGATGAAGATCCAACATTCATTGTGGATATCGGAACGATGAGAAGCGCATGAGTTAATCATCCGATGGGGGCGGTTTATTCTTACCTCACTCTACCATGCGTTGCTCAAAGAATGGAATCAAAGAAACACATGAAAAAACCAGAAACCATTCAAATCCCGCCTGATATACCACTTGCGGTATTGGACTAGTTGACTCGCGGAAAAACCAAAAAAGTCCTTTCACCAAGTGTTGTTCGTTAATTCCGTTCAGCAGGCAGTACATGAGCCAATCCCATTTACCTGGATTCTATATCAACCAACACCTAAGCCAAATGATGAGGGCTACCCCATCCTGTTGAGCTGTCTGAGTCAAAATTTTCATCATTCAAACAAAGGGAATCCTGACTTTGGAAAAAAAATGAACTAAGGCGGGTTAGATTGTGTGGAGTTCTCCAACCTCCCATTGTTCTTTAGGGTCCCTTTGATCCAACCTGTTAGTCCATTGTTCCATATCCTGGGTAGCTTGAAAAAGATAGTCCTCCCACAATTTACCTAGGGGCAGCGAATCCCAGGCATACCTAGAATCCCTGTCTTTTTTTGTGACTCCTTCGCTTGCCAAACGATCTGCTAACATGTTAGCCTTCCTTTTCACATTAACAAATCTGACATTTTTAAGGGTTCAAAAATTAGAATAGATATGATAAAAAACCTGGAAGAGCTTCTAGTGCTTCGACACTTTATTTGGAGATGTTCCACTGCTAATTTTCTTAGCAGCTCTAATAATTAATTTTAAATTTGCTTCAATTATAACATTATGTAAACTTGAATTCACTAGTATTTCCAAGCATTGCTCTAATGCCATGAGCTCAGCCATGTTGTTTGTGGCCTTCCCCAAGTGGCCATGGAAGATTACCTGTATTTGTCCCTGATCGTCTCTTATGGCACCGCCAAATCCCACTAAACCTAGGTTGTTCTTAGCTACTCCATCAATGTTAACCTTTAAGAAACCATAAGGAGGAGGCTTCCAAATTGTAACACACTTGTTTATAAGGCTCAGTACCTTCATTATTCCTAGAGGATTGATAAACTAGAGACCCAAGTGAAGGAAAATTCTCTCCTCATGGGGCAAGTGACAATGTTTAGGAAGGGTCCTTAGAAAGCTTCTTACTATGTCTTTGATTTTCCTCAGAATTTGCTCAATTATATGTTGGGGCCTATTTGATTTTTTTTTGAAGATTCGACTATTGCGTTCTTTCCACACATTCCAAATGATAAAACTTGGAACCATAATCCATTCTTTATTAACTATCTCATTCCCTGAGAAGTTCTTCCTCCAGTTCTTTAGAGTGTTGGATATGCTGAGACTATCCATGTCAGTTTGTCTAAAAATAGCAGCCACCCAGTCCCACACCTTTGGAGTGAAAGCACAAATGTTGAGAAGGTGTTCAATCATCTCCTCATGAGTGCCACAAAGGTAACACCTGGAAATACGAATGAAGCCTTTCCTGAGCATATTGTCCCAAGTTAAGATCTTCCTTTGATGCCTTAGCCAGATGAAAAGCTTTATCTTCATCCAATGTGGACTTTGCCAAAGTTTCTTCCAGATATGATCAGGATTCACAAAGTTAAATCATGTGACTTCTTGTTTGGCCTCTTTGAGGTTAAAGTTTCCTTTAGTGTTCTTACCCCATCTTAATTGCTCCATTGAGGAAGAGACAAGAATCCTTCTATGCTCTAGCTCTTGGGTGAGGGCTTCTGCCTTGGTCTTCAGCTGGTTTTCATCACTATGTCAAAGATCCTTCCACTCCCTCCATTTTCCATTATTCCTTTCCTGATGCCAGAAGTCTTTTACTAGAACCATACCTTTGATGTTTGTGTCACTTTTGAGATCTACAAGTTCATCCCTATAAAGGTTGGGTTCTTGCTGCCGGTTCCCCTCCCAAAATCGAGCAAGATCCCATGCTCAAATTTCCCAAAAACAATGGTGCTGAACAATGTTTTTATTATCCCAGGCAGGTTCCAAATATGGGAGCCCTTGATTTGCCCTAAAATTCTAATGTGATCCTTCTCCTGCCATTGCTTGGCATATTTTTGTTTCCAAATCTTAGCCCAGGGGGCATTCGGTTCCTTAATTCATCTCCACCAAAGCTTGGCTCCCGAGACTCTGCTGAGGGTCTTAGGATCATGAAGCCCCAATCCACCATGGCTCTTAGGCTTGCAAACCTTTTCCCAGGCTACTAAAGCGCACTTATTTTTCTCTTCCCCTCTACCCCACAGAAAGTCCCTTTGTATGCTTCTTATTTGCTTCTTAATACCTTGATGAGCAAGAAGAGCTAAACACATAAAAATGGGAATGGCCTGCAAGACCACCTATGTGAGCACAACGCACCCTGCCAGATTTAGTGATATACATGTCCATTTTCTGATCTTTTCCTTAAGTTTATTTAAAATGGGTTCCCACACTTTCTTGCTTAGCGGTTTGTCAGTAAGTGAAATGCCAAGATATTAGGAGGGCAGTTGTTCTCTTTGAAATCCAAGAATTCTGGTAATATTTCTCTGAATAGCAATATTATTGTTAAGGAAAAAAACTTTGGACTTGTGAAGGCTTACCTCAGTGCCTACTACCATAGAAAAGTCATTTAAGATGCTTTTGATTGCTCTAGCCTCCCTGACTGTAGGTATGCCCTTAAACATTATGTCATTGACAAATTGTTGATGAGTGTTTTCCTCTCCATCTGTGGTGAGTTTGATACCCTTAATTCTTCCTTCATCATTTGCCATTTTAATCACTCTACCTAGCCCTTCCATCATGAGGATGAAGAGGAACGGTGAAAGTAGGTCTCCTTGTCTGAGCCCTCTAGAGGGACTGAAGGTCCTTAATGGAGCTCCATTAAGAAGTATTGAAAAACTGGTTGAGGTAACTAAAGCCATGATCCATCTTATCCAATTCTGATCAAAACCATAGGCTTTTAGAATTTCTCTTATGTAAGCCCAACTCAACTTGTCATAGGCTTTCACGAGGTCCAACTGAATGATCATACTAGCTTGTTTGTTGTTTTTGAGAGAGTGTACTACCTCATGAGCTTGGATGATATTCTTGAGGATTTGTCTTCCCTCCACATAGCCTGTTTTCTCCTCCTATATGAGAGAGGGTAGAAGTGGTTTGAGTCGATTGGCTATAATTTTGGAGATAATTTTATACACTACAACATAAGGCTATGGTTCGAAACCCATCCAGAGTCATGGAATTTTCCTACTTTGGAATCAGAGCTATGAATGATGCATTCAGAGCCTTCAAAACATTTTTGGATCTTCTTGAGTCTACCACAACCTCGAGGATTTCATGTTTGACAGTTTCCCAACAGGCTTTGAGGAAGTCTACATTAAATCCATCCAAGCCTGGTGTGTTTCCATTTTGCATTTCATTTATCACTTCACTGACCTCCTCTTCCAATACTGGCCTGTTGAGATTGTGGTTGTCCTCTCTGATAACCAGTTGAGGGATGTACTGAGTAAAATGATCAATGAACCTAGATTTGTCATCCAGTGACTCCTCTGAAATTTTGCAGAAGTGTTTCACAAGGATCGATTCCATATCATTGTGAGAAACAAGCTTAATGCCTTGAGAATCTTTGATTTTTGTGATTCTGTTGTGTGCCCTATGAGCCATATGGTTTTGTGGAAGAATTTTGTGTTTCTTTCTCCCTCTTTGATCCATTATATCCTTGATTTCTACCTCCATAAAATTTCTTCTTGTAAGCATCGATCCTCCCATTCTTCTTGCAGAGAGTTAGTTAATTTTTGCTGCTCTTTGGTGAAGCCATCTATGATGTTGATCTGATTGATCTCCTAGTGTTTCAGTTTAGTTTCTCTTTTGGCTTTGAAGATGTCTCTGAATTCATTTTTGTTCCAAACATTAAGATGGGATTTGATATGCTTAAGTTTCTGCTGGAGCATATACATTTTTGTGCCTTGAATATTCAACTCCTCTCTCCACCATTTACCAACATAATTAGAGAAATTAGGGTGTGAGAGCCAGGCATTTTCAAGCCTAAAAGGTCTGTTTCTCGGAGTGCCCATAAAGGTAGCTTCCAGCTATACAGGCCAATGATCTGATGCTCCAAAGGGAAGAATGGAGGCAGTCATGGCAGGTCCTGAGAGAAAGAGGTCCTCTGAAATCATGAACCTATCGAGTTTGGAAGCAACTTGATGAGCCCCTCGCCTTTTGTTGTTCCAAGTGAAGGTTCCATTAATTGTTTCAATGCCCACTAGTCTCATGTTCATAATGAAGTTCTGGAAGGCCATGGAGTCACTGCCTAGCTATCTAGTACCTCCTTTTTTTTCCGAAACAGATCTTATCATATTGAAATCTCCTATAATGATCCAGGGAAAGATGGAATGTCTCGCTCTTAGTTCCTCCAGGGAAGTGAGAAGCTTGAGTTTGTCTACTTGCTTTCGAGGTCCATAAACAGTTGTAATCATGTATATCTCTTTGTCCCATATAGGCTGACATATCAGGGAGAGATAGTTCATGAATGCTTCATGATCCAGAATTCAAAATTTTTGTGGGTCCCACAAGGTGAGAATCCCCCTTGCCAAGTGATTTGCCTTAACTTCTAAATACGCGTATTTAAATAACCACTTATTATGAATATCTCTTATCTTTTCCATAAAACATTTTGTCTCCTAAATGAAAACCATGTCTGGTTTTTCTTCTTTCATTCTATTACTAAGATTTCTTTGTTTCCTCCTATTCCTTATTCCTCTAATGTTCCAGGTTGTGAAATTCATTAAGAAAGGTTAGCAAAGGAATAGCTGGTAAGATATTTCATCTTACTTGAGTTGATCAACAGTTTTCCACATTCGTTCAGCAGTTCATTCTATCTCTTTCTACCTCTTTTCCTATCCAATTTCTTTGGAGATTCTTCCTCAAAATTCTCCATCATCTTGACCTCACTTGGCTCCTGGGTTTCATGATTTCTTTTGACTCCAAATCCCTTCACTTGTGACCTCCACAGAAAGAGTTGTCGTACTCTATCATAGTCCTCTTTTCGCATGGAGTCCACCCCTATATTTCTTCCTTATTCCAGAAATTTCTCTAGATCCATATTTTCCCTATCTCGGATCTCCTGTAACTCATGGTCCTCTGTTACTACTTCACTTGGAGTCATTTCCTGGTCCCTATTGATCTCCATCACGCTCGGTAGATCATCCTTTTGCTGGTTTTCTACTGTGATATCCTCCATGTCAACTACCTTATCCTATTCCTTTGTTGCATTCTCCATGTCCTGGACTGTCTCCTTATTCCCCTCTTCTTCCTCAAGGATCTTGAAGTTGTTTTGTCTTGTATGCCTATCCTCATTTTCCTTCTTGTATGGATGCTTACCAACTTTTCCTTTACTTCTGACTTTGGTGAAACCCTCATGATCTCTCTCGACGGTGGTTTTCTGGTTATCTTCAATATTGATTGTGGGGCAGTCTCTATATAGATGCCCATGTTCATGGAATTTGTGGCATCTAAATGGTATGTGCTCATAGTCCACTGTCTACACCCATTCTTCATCATATACTTCTAAAATGATCGCTTCTGGAAGGGCTCAAGATAAATCCATTTCCACACATATTCAGGCAAAGGAGGTATATCTTCCTTTCAGAGTTGCCTCTGAGATCTTTAGAAATTGTCCCATCTTGTTGCTTATGGTTTTCAAAGATTCTCATAACCAATAATCTAGAGGAAGGGAATATAGTCTGATCCAAACCGGAACTAATGTGAATGTTTCACATTCTGAGACAAATCTCATCATCTATGGCCGCATGTAGAGCCCTGCTGCAGCATAGAAATAGGGCCACCCTTCAAACACTCTATCTTTGTCCTCTATGCTTGTGAACACTACTATGAAAAATCCCTTAGAACCCAGATGTAAATGTATTTCTCTCTTTGGATTCCAATGGCTCCTTATTCAGACATGTAATGCCCTCTCGGTTGGCCATATTCCCATGAACTTGCATATGGTTGCAAGCTTTGTCATATTATCTCTATGAGCTTGTATCGTTGGGTAACTCAATACGACCCATGGAATAATGCCTAACTTGGGCTTGCAGACTCCAATGGTCTTACTGGAAGCCAATCTCTCACTATTTCCTCCATTCCCCTTTTCTTTTCTCCTTCCTCATTGATTCCCTTCTTGATCCTGATCTCCGTTTCTTCCAGATGTCCCCTCACATTGTGTTTCTGAGATCTTGTCCAATGGTTTTTTGAAATGTTTCTTTCTCATGTCCTAACTTCCTCCCGAGACTACTCGGCTGTAGGAGGGAGTAGCACTCCCCCCCCTGCACTCCCCTCCATGGTATCCTGAATCCAAAACCTTGTCTTCAACGCCAGCCCTAGCTTCTCCTTCTCCTGTCTTGATTCTAAAGTCAAAGGGACCTATTATTATTATTATTATTACTATTATTCTTATTATTATTAAAAATGTGATTCCTATTATCAAATATTATATTATTATTGATAGTCATGCTCAGATCATTATATTTTCCAATATCATTAATATTATTACTATTGTACTCAGAATTATATTATGAAAAAATTAATATTATTAATTATTATTATATTTCCAAAAATTAAATCAAACCCTTTATTATTAGACTTCACAAGCGAAGGAGACACACTACTAGGGAAATGACAGTGAACCTTACCAACAACATGAGGAATACAATCCATCGGACCATTAACGCTAAGCTGTGAAGGATGAGGAGGGTCACAGCTAATAATGCAATCCTAAATCGAGGAAGAGAGACTAAACCTTACGCTGACAGGTGCGGGGAGGACATGAGGTTTGGAAACCATATGCGGTGAGGGGAGTTGAGAAACTATGCCCACGGGAGATGAGAGACCTCGGGCTGAGGGTGATGAGATAGATCGGTCAACAATATCAGGAACTAGAGGGTTGAGAGGGGAGGTAGAGGTCGGAGAAGGGACTTCTGAAGTTACAAAAGCGAGATGGATATCAGAGCAAGCGGATCTGAGGGGAGAAGCTTCGATGACATTGGGGAGCACGAGAGAAGTAGCTAGCATACTGTGGCTATTTCAGGGGTGGGATGGACTCAAAAGCATAATTCAGGGGACCAAAGCAGGATCCTCTAGAGCATCGGAGAAAAAATCCAATTCACTCCTAGGAGGTTGAAGGATAACCAATGACAGGTCAACGGTCATACATCGGAACCCCAGGGAGCCAACTGAATCACCAGAAAGACTATCATTAGGGGAATAATCTACTCATCAACAACCATTTTCATCCAGCACTGTAGCACAAAAATTTATCCCTTCAAAATCCTATTGTTGCACAACGGACCAAAGGAGATGGAGAAATCACCAGATGCAGAGGATCTTCTAGTTAACTGGAGAAACTTGGAGGACTGTTTTAGCTTCTAAATCCTTCCATTCACTGTGACTTAAGAGCAGGACATGCATCAGTTCTTGTCCACAGGGATGCTGCAATTAAGCTGGGCAGTTCCAGATGCAAAGAAAGAAGATGCCGAGAAAACTGATCGAGACTTTTTCTCACCCTGCTAATATAAACTCTTATGAAGGCTAAACTTTCTTTTAAAAATACACGATGGTTCTTACGAATATTGAGGCGATGCTTGATTTGGGCAAAGACAGGAATGACTAAGGAATCTCTACATCTCTTGAGGAATGTCAGATCTGAATTCATCTCTGAAACCTGCAATGTCCATTCAAAATGATGAACCTTGTCTGTAGTGGCCCTTCTGTATAGGGATATAATTGAAGAATTGAGGCTTTTGTGATCCATAACAAGTTTATGAACAAATTTCAGAGATAATCACATCAAAATTCATTTGTCGACGCGTTTTGAACCAACAAGTGTGGTTTATCATCAGAACAAAGATGAAGAACCATCATGGCAACATATTAAATAGAGAGCCCGGATGCGGGTGTCATCGAAATGAACAAGGAAGTGCCACATGACGAGCATGGGCTGCCACGTGAAAACGCAAGGGCCTTTAATGCCTCAAGCCGTCGAAACACTGGAACGGGAGAGGCATCAGGGCATCCTTAATGGAGCCGCTGGAGGCGATGGTAAGCCTGCGATGCGCATTCAATGCAGGTCACTTCAACAGAGATGGTAATGAGCTTAAGTATGAGGATTGGCTGGAGATGGGAGCACAATGCGTGGAGAAGAATTCATGGTACGCTAAGTGTCTACGCTGCGAGCTGGTGGTTGAGAGTTGGGGTGAGGTCCGCTTCATACCTGCGTTTCTTGGCCTGTGTCTACACTCTTTTGAGCACGGTTCAATCCCAATTTGGGAACAACAAGATGTGGGAAAGGTTCACAAATTCTATCGGCCCTCCTCCGCTTGTGAACAGAACGAGGAACGGGTGGTTATCATGGTGCGTGAAATAATGCCTTGCAGGAGAGGCCCAGGGCGTGGAGAATCCTCCCGTCCCCCTACAGCGAACATTCATCACCATTGTTGCTGCTGCTACTGTTATCGAAGAAGGGGAGCTACCCCAATTCCGGCCTGTCAAGTTATGGAAGTTGGCAGCTCTAGTGAGGGGGAGCCCATGTTCCCAGCATTTGGCTCAGTTATCTTCACACTGGGTAGCTCCAGGGATAATGCAGGAATTAATGCACATATCTTTGTGCTTTTCACCAAAATTCCAGAGGAGAACGAAGAGGGGTCGTCACTGGTTCTTGCGGAGGATAGCACAACGAGCGGCAAAGGGAAGCTCCCAATGGGGGAGCCATCAAATGCAGTGGATAGCTCAGAGAGCGGCAAGGGAAAGCGCCCAATGGGAGAGACGTCAACTGCTGCGGGCACTTCGGGAAGAGAGCATCCTCAGCCACCCTCCCAACTTCGAGGTCCCGAGCAGCCAACCCCTGCGCAGAATCCCATGGCTATGTGGGAAGGCGTTCCAGAGGGACAAGGATGGAGTAGAATTGTGGAAGAAGAGCCAGAGGATTAGCTACCAGAGGTGCTCTTGTGCTTTTGCTTCCTTCTCTCAGGTCGGGTTCAGGGTTCTGGTCAATTTCAGTTTTCTGTTCTATATTGTGGTATGTGTTCTTCATGTGGCTAAGTCCTGCTCGCGGATACCGCAGTCGCAGTGGGTGCGGAGTCTTCTGTTTGGCACCTGGTTTATGGCGCTGCCTGTCTTTTGTCTGTTCATGGTTATGCTTTCAGTCTATACAGTATGTTTGGGTCACAAGTCTTTTTGGAAAAGCCCCTGCGTGGGTTGTTACGGTGCTACTCTGGAAACTCTTAGTGTCCTGCTTTTTGATCTTTTTGCAAAAATCGCCCTGCGAGGAAAATGTATGAGTCGGTTAATGCCACCCATGGAGCCATAGATGGCCCTGGGCAGCCAGCTTCCTTGGATGTAAAGTTTTTCTGTACATATTAATATAATAGTAGTTAGTATTGCC
>APFE030614479.1:2765-21366 GCA_000404065.3 Pinus taeda
TATTTCCCTCTCTTTCCCCCACTCACCTCTTCCCATTTCCTTCTCTCTGTCTCTTGCTAACCTCACTCTCTTTTCCTCTTTCTCTACCTCTCCCCCTCTCTTCCCATTGTATGTATCCCTTATACATCCCTCTTTTTCCCTATTTTTATCCCACTCTCTATATCTCTAACACACATACACACTCTCATGCTCTACCTCCCTCCCTCTAACACACAACCTCTCTTACCCCCTTTATTTTTCCCTCTACATTCCATTCCATATCACTATCTCTCCTTCCATCCCTCTTGCTTATACCTCATTGTTTCTTGCTCCCCTTCCCTAATTACACCTCTCTCCAGTTCCCTATCCTTTAAAACTATCGTTCTCCATATCTCTCCCTCCCCCTATCTGTATCCCTCCTTACCCCCTACTCTCTCTCTCTCAACATATTTCTACTTGTATCCATCTCTGTCATCTCTCTCCCTATATCTTGCTCTTTCTATATCCCTCCCCCTTTCCTTATTTCCCTTATCTATCTCTTTCTCCCATTATATGTATACCTCCTATATCTAGTCCTCCCTCCCCTTACCTCTCCTCCTATCCTTCTTTATATCTTTAACCCCCTCTCTTTTTCCTTATATCTCACTTTATCTCCCTCTTTCTCTCCCCCCCACCTCTCCTCCTTTCCCTCCCTCTCTCTAAAAAACACACTCTCTTTCTTCCCCATCTCTCTCTATCTCTCCTTGTCTCCTTCTCTGTATCTAACAGAAACTCTTCCCCATCATCTAGTTTCTCACTCCCCCTTTTCCTATCCCTTTAGACTCTCTCACTTTCCATGTCTCCATCTTGATTTTTGTCTCTAACCCCCATCTCTTTATATCCTTATTCCTCCCATAAATCTCTCTCTTATTTCTCCCATGAGAGTGGGGCATGAATGCATGTGCATTATTAAAATGTGTGTACATTCCTTCACTTCACAATCCTCACTTTTAGTTCTTGGATGACATTGGAGTAGGAATGTATGCACATTACTAATGCATTCGAATTCCTTCCCTTCACCATATTCACTCCCCAATTCTCTCTCTCTCTCTCTCTCTCTCTCTCTCTCTCTCTCTCTCTCTCCCTAATTTCCCCCTATCTCCCCATATCATATGTCTCCCTCCTATATCCATCTCTCCCTATCTCTCCTGCCCTTTATGTCTTCTTTCTACATCCATCTCTCTATATCTCCCCCTTTCCCCTATCTTTCTAACCATTCCCCCACTTTTTCCTTCTATCTCCTTCCTTCTATCTCTCTCCCCCCCACCTCTCCCCCTTTCCTAGTATCTCTCACAAACAGATGCACACACACACACAATCTCTCCTACACTTTTGTCTCTCTCTCTCTCTCTCTCTAACACACACACTCTCTCTAACCCACTCTCTTTTCCACTCTATTTTCCTATCCCTATCTAACCTGTCATCCCTCTCACATTCCCTCATTCTCTCTCTCTTCATATCTCTCCCTCCCTTTATTCTCTCCCTATATATTTCTCTCTACCCTCCATGCTGCCTCCTATCCCTCTCTGTCCCATCTCTCCCTATGTATCCTTTATTTATCTCACCGCCTTTCATTTTTTCCTTCTCTCTCTCTATTCCCTTGTATGTCTCCCTTGTACATCCATATCACTCACCCCTTTTCCTCTCTCTCTAACGCACACATAAAAACAGTCTCTCAAACCCTTATCATTTTCCTTATATCTCTATTTCCCTATTATTCATTTTCCCTCTGCACTTTAGAATGATTTCTATGTCTAAAACACGATAAAATACACACTAAAATGCCACAAAAACACATTTTTCACAATTGAAAATGTACAAAAATAAATCAATATAGTACACAATAGTTTTTTTCTAACCCAAAATCATTATATTGCAATTTTAATACAACAAACATAAGGCTCCTGTACTAGGGATGATAGCCCTTACAATTAGCCTTGATACATGAATAGCTAGTGCTTGATGTCAACAACTTATGACTATTGAAATTCCCTTAAATAAGGCACACTTGACTTACCTGCTAAAGAATCGCTCACAGTAGCCCTTACAGTCCACATACCTTGAACACTTAGGAGGCCCTTTGCCACCACTTTCGTTGCTCAAAAGTTCTTCTACAACTTCAAAATTACTTACATAATCAACTAACCAATCTTCCTCTATCAATGCATTGATTTTTCAATAACAATAAACTTAGGCCTTCACAATATTATTTCTAGAAACCTTCTAGCTACTCCCAAAATGTCTGCTCCTAGGGTATTCAACCAGTATCCCTCACACCAGTGAGCTCATTAAACTTAGGGCACAATAATTTTTCCCTCAAATCATCACTTTGTTGCTCCGAATATGTCAGAACTTAGGGCTTGATAAATATTCCACCTAATAGGGATATTTGTCAACAAATACCACAGAACATGGGCTTCTCAAACCAACCCACACACAACCCCTTAACTCACTATAAGAAGATTGATCTAGGGCACATAAATACTATTATTCAACACCCTTAAAGACAACCCTTTCCACACCAACAATTAATCATACACAAGAAAACAACTGTACCCCATTTGGAACCTTGGAACAACTCCTTAGATCCTCAGTCCAGGAAAATGATATGAATGAGATTCTATACCCTAGATGACACACTTCTATGACCACCTTAGACCCTACAACCACCTTAGAAGTTGCAACCATTTTAGTCACTAAAACACATGAAAACTTCCTCCACATACCTACAATATTCTATGTTACTTCTTGAGATAAATCTTGAATCCTCTCTCGGCCTTGTTTCTAGCACCAACAAGGGTTCTCAACCCTCCTTCGATCAAAAAATTCTAGATTTCCCTTGACACAAAATTTTACCATATAAACATAACAAAACTATGCCCAAAATCACCATGAACATCCCTCCATAAATCGATGTTATGAATATAATTTATATAAAAATAGTATAAATATAAATAAATAAATAATAACCACAATAGTAGTTAATTAAATAATAATTAGTTAATCAAGAGACATATCTCTAAGGACATGACCATTCATGAAGAGGAAACTAGCTAGGTATATAAGCATACCCTCATTTGTAACAATCATATCTCATATCAATTCTTTTATCTATTATTCAATATATATACTCTTATCCTCAATAGATGTTTTAAATTTCCAATTATTTTGGATTACTTAACAAGTATACAAATTATGTTTGTTACATTGGTACCAGAGTTGTTTGATCCTCTGACCGCTCAACCGCTACATAGAGCTAGTCTGATCTATTCTTGACCATCAATCCTTTTTCAACCTTGTCGACATCGCAATTGAAGCATTTCGCTACACAAAGTTTGGAGTTTCTCTATTTCGCTAGTTTCGTCATTCAGGTTCTTGGCCATTTAAAATAAAATTATAAAATATTAAAAGAAAAAAGAAAAAGAAAAAAAAAGAATTAGAAAAAGGGAGTTAAAAAATTAATAAATAGGAAACTAAAAAAGGATTTAAAAAAAAAATAATAAAAAATGGTCAAATAGATATATTGAAAAAAAACAAAATTGAAACAATAGAATAATAAAGAAGAGTATATGTATATATATATATATATATATATATATATATATATTCAATTAAAAAAAAAATCATTCCCAACATGACACACATAGTTGCGAAAGTACAGAACTATCTGGCATCTGACAACACGTGACTGCCTATATTCGATCCTAGCCCTCAAATACGACTGTCCATCACAACCACTTCCATCCCTCCACTGCTCAAGTCACTCACGCCTCTGCTCACTGCCACCAAGCCACCCATCCCTCCGTTGCTCTCTTTGCATAACTCTATATAAATGAAGTCACTATGTGTCACTCACTACCATCAACCGATGCATATTGCTACAACTACACACCCTCACCAACTCTGCACACACACTGTAATCAAATTAAAAAAATAGTATCCAAATTAATTCACAAACTCACCTAGACTGTAGTCACGTAACATAGTTGCACACTCTTCGTATAACCTCGCTATACCAATTACTTGCCATCTGTTAATCATTATTTGACCGTTACATACTGTGTAAGATTTTTTTTCTAGCCAATTATTAAAGAAACATGTGCAAAGGGCAAAAGGAAGGATCATGGTCTCTATACAACTATTAACATTACATAATTGCGAAAATAAATTAATGATGAGTTTTTGAAGAGACACCATTCGAATCGAAAGATATTGTAATGTAATAATGTTAATTTAACATTTTGACTAAATAAAATTACGTAAAATTAAAATTAAAAACAAAATAAAATAATAATAAAAATAAGAATGACCCATGGTATTAGCTTATGGTATTAATGTGGAATATAGCCTATTTGAAGGGAGAAATTAACCAGCCTAGATCCTTCTTAATTCCCAATCTACCAAGCATCAAGAGGGATCAAATCTATTTTCGCTCTAAAAGAATGAATACCAAGAGATTTGATCCCTCTTGGTGCTTGGTAGATTTAGAGTTAAGATGCATCTAGGCAAGTTAGAATAAAGTGGAAGAGTTAAACACAAAAAAATAAAATATTGCGCTGAGAGGTGCTCTATAGCCCAATATATAGCCCAATATAAGAGAGAAGTGTAGGCATTAGATGTTAGATGAAACATTTTTTAAATTCAATTTTTTTAATAAAATTAGGAACAATTTTTTAGATAAAAGAAAATCATAATATACATATCACATTAAAATCTATAACATATAAATAGTAATTATAAATCAAGATCTTTTTTACCATATAAATTAAAATAATGATTCCATAACCATATTTAAATTTAATTAATAAGCACATAAAAAATTAATACTTACAATAAACTTAAAATAAAACAAGATTCTTAACTGTGAATATTCACCTCAACTTTACCATGAATATTATTAACTTCTAAATATACTTTGTTACAATACCATGGGCCAATACAAAATACCATAGGTCATTTCAAAATACAATATTTTGTAAATATTTTAATTTAATTTAATTTTATAACGTTTTTAAAACTAAATCTAAAAGCAAAAAGATATGGGATAGATATTGTAGTGGTGTAAATTTTTGTAAACGTTTACATATGTGCTCAACTAAAAAAATATAAAAGGGTAAAAGTAATACATAGCACAATAAGTGTCCCTAAATGACTATAAACATTTGGATGCTGACCCAATTAATAATGAAAAGTTAAAAGCAATAAAATTCAATTATATTATATACTATATATATATATAATATATCTATATATATATATATAATATATATATATAATTATATATATATATCAGCATTAAAATATATATCATAAAAATAGTAGGCTATAAATTTAAGATCCATTTTACCATATAGAATTAAAAAAATAAAGATTGAGTGACACTATGTAAATTTAATGTATGCAAACACATAAAACTTAATACTACTACAATGTTAAAAAGAATCATAACCATGGATATTCAACTCATTTTACCATGGATACTATTAATTTATAAATAAGCTTTGTTACAATACATTGGGACAATAAGATGGCTTATCAATACAACATGGCCAAAAACCATAACTCAATTCAAAACTAAAATATTTTATAAATATTTAATGCTATTTATTTATTTATTATTATTATTATTATTTCATGACATTGTTAAATTAAATCTAAAATGAAAACTTACAAACATTTACATGTGACCCCAATTAAAATTATAAAAAGGTAGCTCAGTATAGTCAACGATGCTTATGTCCTAAACATTTTGAATAAAATAAAAATATAAATAAAGTAAAATATAAATTTTTAATAATGATAATTATCATAAAACATTGATCAATTACATAAAACTAAAAATAAAACTAAAATTAAAATATAAAAATTATAATTATAATTATAATTAATTTAATCAACAATAACTAGAATCCCGTTCTTAACTTGAAATCTATGCAAGCATCATTGAAGGGATCAAATTTGTTTCTTGTGATACCAACATTTTTTAAAATGAAGAAGAGATTTGAATATAGTATTAGAAAGATAATATATGTGTGTGTGTGTGTGAAAATAAAGTTTGAGAATAAAATAGGGAAAGAAAAATTTAATTACAAAAATATTATTTAGATTTTCGTTAGTTGTCAAAATATATAAATGAAAAAAAGAGTTAAAATAGTATTTGAGGCTTTTAAAAGAGAAATGATTATTAAAGATTCAATAATAAGGTTTGAAGGAATAATAAATTTGTTAAGGTTTATAAAAAGATAATAATAACAATATTTATTATAAATATTAGAAAGGGTTACCTTTAAAACCCTATGTTCATTTCGACTAAGAAAAATGGAATCAATCACTAATGAGAAAGGAATAAAGTGTAAGTTGGAAATGAAGGAAAGGAGATTTCCAAAAACCTCATATAACTCTGCTTCCTTGCTATTTAAAATTAAAGGGACTCTTGCTGGGAATAATGTTATTATTTCTATCTTGCTAATTGAAGATAAATATTATATGAACCCTAAACTCGCTAACTAATTGGTGATTCCTAAGTCAAATATAATTGAAAAATTAGACCTCTAGTACACCAAACAATAGGGAATAACTGATTTACAACTCAATATAGGGGGCTATAATATCGCAATTTTTTGTTCAATCCCTATGGGGCAATCAAGGTGACATAATCTTGGGTTCACCATGGATGGAATCACTAGGGTCATTCATTTTAAATACGAATATTTTTTTTGACATTTTATTGCAAGAAGAAAAAAATAACACTATAGGACATTACATTGAAACCAAAATTAGTGGCACCAGAAGACATAAAATATGTCTCAAAGACAATCCTACAATAAATTCAAAATTCAATGTAAAATATGCATAAGGAAGTTGACAAGATTATAACAAATAAAAATGAAGAAGTTTCTCGACTCAAGGACAACAACAAGAAATACAAAGCTTAAAAATAATAAGAAATCATTGAAAAGCAAAATAGAAGAACTTATCATGAAAGACACATCGAAGTCTTTAGACAGAACAATCCAATTTGAAGATGAAGGAATGAATACCGATCCAGTCAATATCACAATACAAGAGGATGACAAATTAGTTGAAGTAAAAACATATTCAAATGTTGTAACTCAGACAATGAAAAATGCAAGTGAAGATTCTTTAACCAACTCAACGACATCAATACCTAAAGTAAATCAGGGAATTTCCACATCCATGATAAGGGAAAATTAAATCACAAGAGCTTCATATTGATATCTGAAACATAATAGGAAACATCTCAACCAATCTGCAAACACATATCACTTAGACCATAAATAAGCAAATTATATTCCAACGAATATCAATATCACCATAATCTAGTCTTGTGATAAAAATTCATCTCAAGTTTGTAGCAACCACAATATTTCACAGAAAATTGATTTAGGATGGTCAAATCCCTTCTTAGTTCGACAATTTTATTTATCACTGGGAGGATCCTATCATCTTGTATCATCAAATATGACAACTTGAATAATTTTGAAAGATGCGAATAGATTACAAGACAAAGAATATATGACATGCCTTGTCAACAATAAGTGTTGAGAACAAAGATTTTTGAAGAGGGAGGAAATGTTATGAATATAGTTTATATAAAAAGAATATAAATATAAATAAATAAATAATAACCATAATAATACTTAATTAAATAATAGTTATTTAATGAATAGGAATGTCTTTTAGGACATGACCATTCATGACGGGGCATCTTCCTATGTATATAAGTGAGTCGTCATTTGTAACAATATATCTCATATCAATTATTTTATTCACTATTCAATATATATACTCTTACCTTCAATGGATTATTTTATTTTGCAATTATTTTGCATTACTTAACCAATATGTAACTTTTTTTCGTTACACTCGACCAACTAGATCATGAGATAGAACACCTACCTCATCCTTATCTTCCTCCCAAACCAGACTCCATAGAGATCTGCTACTCCTTATGCTTGTCCCCTTATGATGAATTTCGCTTGGATGTCCAAATGAGCTCGAATCCATTTCTACTTAGAGTGATAAAATGTGGTGTCATCCTGCACTAAGAATCATGTCTGATGGGTCAAGCCTAGTTGAACCAAACCACAAAAACCCAACTATCATCGGAAATAAATTCCATTTCATTTTCCTTTCACCACACCATTGAAGCCTTAAGTTCCCTTTATTCCATCAAGGATGCCCCTCATGCTTTCAATGATTAAACAATAATTTTTTACCTTGGCCCTTGTGCCCACAAGTTTGGGCATAAAACCCACCACTTGGGTACATTTCCCATGAATATCCATTTTAGGGTTAACTCCTCACAAACCCAATACCCTAGAGGTTGTGAAACTACCTCCCAAGCTGCACATTTGAACACCTATCCCTATGTCTTCATCTCTCCCTCTCCATTATCCCTTATTTTCTCTCTCTTCCAATATATGTCCTTCTCTCTCTCCTTCCCTAATTCCACCTCTCTTCATCCATTTCCCAATCAATTTTATCTATCTCCCTATCTCTCCCTTCTAGTTTAATGACAAATACCTACAACTTAGTGTAGTATTGGAGAGGTATGTTTCGTGGAAGATGTAGATTGTCCCTAAAAGATTCCTTAGAAAGTATATTTAGATGCCATAGTGGAACTCTTGGGGAACAATTTGGATTTGAATTACTATTTATATTACGAAGTTTATAAATTTTCAGCACTTCCGTTATCCTGCCAATAGAAATTCCTCCCATATCCTCTGGTATATTCTTCACCTACTATAAGAACAATGATAAGTAATATAGCAATTCAATTCTAGGGAACTAACACCCAAATTTACTAAGAATGCATGCAAAAATTTGCAAGATGAAATAAAAATAGGGTGTATGGGATAGATCTAGGCATAATATTCAATGATACAATTGGATTTATTGCTTCCTTAGTGATTATGAGGTGGAATTGTTTCTCTTTCCGTAAACATATGGAATAGAATTCTAGAACCGAAGGTCCTGAAACTACAACTAGACATTCAAGTTTAAAGATCCTAGAGACAATGATTTTCTTGCATCTTGTGATTCATTGTTCAACTATTTTTTTACCAAGATATAACGATTCTCTACAATTATTGGCACAAGCGACAAAGGGAAATTTATCTTCTCGCTCAACATATCAAATTCATTATTCATTTTCAACTACAAAATTTGGAGGGAAGCTATTTCTAGTTTTCATGCAAATAACAATCTCGAGGAGGGAGGTTTTGAGTCCATCTTTAAAGTGAGTGCTTATGATCAATGATTTGACATAGACATTTGAAAATAACACCTCCAATTGATCATATGGAAAATAAAGATAATTTTTAATTGGAATTATGTGTAGGGGGTTTTACTTGATGGCAGACAAGTTGGAATTAAACAATCGTATATGGGTTGAAGGCAAGGAGTTACTAAATTTTTGAATGAACCAAACATCATCAACCATGTTCAATGCAAGGACCTTGCGAAATTTCTTGTTTACTCCATTGAAAACTCAAAAAGGATACTAGTTTATGAATACCTCCATAACAATAGTCTAGAGAAGATTCTATTTGGTTATTCTTGTCCCATTAACTGCATAATCATTGCAAATATCCTAGATTTACTTGAGTTTGAACATGTAGGTTTCTAATATTTTTCATGTGTGATGCTTTACAAATGCAACAAAATGTCATTTACTTGACTAGAAATAAAGGTATGAAATCATGGTTGGAGCTATGCGTGGGATAACCTATCTTCACGACGAATATGAGATTTAGATCATCCAAAAAGATATTAAATAAAGTAATATTTTATTGGATGGTAATTATAGACCAAAAATAACAAATTTTGTGTTAGCAAGATTCTTTATAGAAGATAAGAGCCACCTGAGCACTAATGTTGCAAGAATTTTGTATGAATTTTCACTACTTTTATTCTCTTGAGGCTCCATGTTTATTCATTACAAATTACAGTATATAGATTGATTACAGGGTATAATATATCTTGATAGTAGTTGGATGGTATGTAAACTTTTTTCCTCCTTTCTGTCCAATTAAAGTTAAATGGGAGATTAAAAAAATATCATATTGACATTATTTTTGATTGATAAAAGTGAACACAAATTTTATAATAAGTATGCCACAAAGGTTTAGAAGTTGCTAAATTCATATGTTAAATCAAGCTTACCATTTCAATCAATTCGATTCTCAATTTCAAAAAATATTAAGACTTTGGTTAGGTCGTTTTAGAATATTGGCAAAACATTGATCGATTACATGTAGAAAATGGATCATAGTTTTCTAAGAGGGTTAAGCTATGGAGATTTCATTGTAGATGATTAAATTTTGGAGAGGTTACATGGCCATTGAGTATGCCTTACATGGAAAATTAAGGGAGAAAGTCAATGTATTTGGGTTTGGATTACTTGTACTTCAGATTATTAGCCGAACAAAGAGTAAGAGTTTGGTTCATAACATAGAGTTTCTCATCCAAGGGGTATGGCTCATGTGATCTCATCTTGAAATAGATCTTTTCTAGGATCTCCATAATGTTATGGTCCCTTGCTAACTGAAGTGAAATGTTTTATTGATATTGACCAATTACCAGATATGGAAACTGTACAAAGTAGAGAGAGATTTAGAAATTATTGATCCCATGTTGAAGGGCAGTTATATGTGGGAGGACATAGTAGAGTTATTATGATTGGTCTTTTGTGTATGCAAGCAACTGTAGTGATGTGTGCTTCAATGTCGCAGGTGGTGTTGATGCACACAGAAGAGAGAAAATATTCCTTTAGCCACAAAGGATTCTTTCATAGATTTGAATTGTGTGGTGGATGTACACGACCAATTTAAACACCCTAGAATTAATGTAACTCCTCTTCCTAAAGACCTAGACAAAACATCAAGCAGTGCAATAAGCTCTTCAATAAGGCCCTCCGATACCCAATCTAAAGGTGCTTACCCTTCATCAAGCATTCTGGAGTCAAGATGACAGAAAACAATAGATCTCAGTATTATCTTTATCTTTGCTTAGTATAAGACGATGTTATTTTATCTTCTCAATTGTGTTAGAATGATCCTTAAATCGGGAATTCAATTAAACATTGAGAGGACCATTTAAATCCATTGGGATGCCTAAATTGAATTAATTGCACACTTGAACTAAACATCATCCCATTAGAGGTTTCAAACACCTTCAAAGTTGAGTTATTATCAATTTTAGAGGGTGGAATTGTAAGTTGCCTTCAAATAAAAATTGATGAATTTCACTTGCAAGTTATACATAACTTAGTTTCTTGAATAAGAAAGTAGTTTATTTTTCACATACTTATCAAAATGGAAATGTAAAAAGATAAAAGGGAATCTAAAGTGTAATGGAAAACATGCACACTATTTTTAGTATTTTTTTTTGCGTTTCTACATCTATCCAAATGACACAAGTATTTATACATGTAAACTATTTTTCATAAATAATATTATAGATTTTTTTATATGAATAAGTATAGTTTATTGAACAATTCATGAAGTGTATATTTGTTGATATGTTGGCATGTGTGGAGTATAATTTCCATTATTCAAATCTCTTCATCAATGGTTTATATTTTAATGAGAGAAAGTGAGGTTGGGAGTGGGATTGAAACTAGAAATAAGATTAGAAATCATTTATAAAAATGTAGGTGGATAGGTATATTCCATGATATGATTTTTTCCTATAACATTGAAAATGAAAAACGTCCCCAAAAAAATGAAATATATATTCAAACAAAAAATTGGAAGCTAATCAACATATTTGACTAATTTCAAAACTAATTTAACTTGTTTATTCATGTTTTATCAGAGCGTGTAAAATGGTTAAGGGGAATAAATACCCCTAGCATTAAATTATTTCTATACATAATTTTGTGCTATAAGTAAAGATGCATAATTCCCATGAAGTGGATAATTTCTAATTTTTTTAAAGTTTGTGAACAAAAAGGTATTATTCATGGATTAATAAATATTATATAATTTTTAGAAAGTTCATAGTTTCCCCTTTTCAAATTGTAATTATTGTTGAAAGGGTAAATGTGTTAAAGATGGCATTTTAAATTCATGAAATAGGCTTCGCCGCATATATGTATTTCCATCATACTGCATAGATGTTGTGGCCACATTGATGACATAGCTAATATGAAGGTGTCATGTGAACGATCTCATATAAAGGGGGCATCGCCTACTATGTCAGAAAGGCAAAGGAGGAAAGCACAAAATATGCGCAAAACATGAGTTGTTGCTAAATTACTCTATTAACCAAAATACTTGATTCTCTCATATACATTCATTGAGCTGGAGTTCATCTCTCTTTTCTTTCTTCTTCATTACAATGACCCAATCATGGGTATATAAACAATAAACTTACTAAATATGGATTAATGCAAAACCTAACTAGAGTTGACTTTTCTTCAGCTAACTACTTCACACAACTCACACTAGACTTGAATTTTAATATTAGACTCGACTTGCTTTTATTCACTTAACTTAAATATTTATGCATTTCATGCATATGGGAGTAATTACTATTTATAAAACTCCCCCTTCATTACAAACATATGAATCAACCTTAACTTAATCATGAATCATCATAACTTAAACATGCCCACTGGACTTAGTCTAAGCTAGGCTTACAATGACTAATTATTTTTTTACAATGTTGGATTTTATTTTTTGTTTCTTCTAGATTCTATACCCCCAAAATTGCTTCATTCTCAAGTGCGCTTTCTTATTTTAGGCTCCATATTTCTTCACTTTCTCTTGCGACAATGTTTCTTTGACTTCTCTCATATTGCTTTCCAAAAAAAAAATTGGCCTTCTGAGTTTGTCTTTTAAAACTTCCTCTTAAAAGATTTAAACACTCATGGACTACTACCACATCTTTTCATCTTCAAACTGTGAACTTTTCTCAACTTCTTGCACTTCATATTCCTAAACTTCTTTCTGCGCTATTTTTAGTACTAGAATTTGATCTCTTATTGACTCCATTGTTGAGAGGTTGTTTCAATGATTTCTTATCCATCTCCAAAAACTTCCATATCCTTTCCTACATGTTTTTCTTCATCTTCTCTTTCAGCTATAACAGTAAATGGTATATTGTCCTAGTATATTTTTATTTCCTCATCATGATTTTATCTTCATTCTTGAATAGGAAATTTAAAGGTTGACTCTTCCTCCTCTCTTCAATCTTGTTTTTCAGGAGTGGGTCTTCTTATTGATCCTCCCCCTTCCTCAGCCATTTTGATAGATTCCTTTGTTGATTTAATTTCTTGTTCAATGTCACTTGTTTCAAAGAGAAGTTGTTCTAGTGATTTTTCTCCTTCTTGAGATTTTTCAAAATCAGTAGGTTGAATGAGAGATTGTTGAGTTATTTTACTACCTTCTTTTTTTATAGAGGATTCAGGGAGATGTTTCTTCTTTGATTTGTGTGCCAATAGAAATTTTCTCTCAATGAGTGTGAGCCTTTGCCCTGATTTCTGGTTATCCTCTAATTTTTGTATGGTGACTTTCCCAGCTGGTGTTGTGTGTTCAATTTTTCCTAAAGGGTCTGCTCCTAGTGGTGGATTGGTTTTTGGATTGGGTGTTTTTATGAATCTACCTTTATCATCTCTAGATCTAGACATAATTAAACATGACTTCTAAAATGATGAATTAAAATTAAATCTATGTTTTGTTTTTGTTTTTTTTTTTTAAATCCTCTAGTTGCGCCTCCCCAGCAACGACGCCAAAATGTAGTGACCAATCTGGGGGTCTAGATTAGACTAAATTTAATGTCAACCAAGTAGGTAAACTTAGAGGCACGTGTCTAAAATTTATAGACCTAAAAGGATCTCATTTGCCTAAATAAGTGTCTATTGTGATAGGCTACAACACTCTTTTACAAGAGATTGAAATATGTTTCCTTTCACAGTTTAACCACTTAGATCATCTAATTTAATTAATTGTTCTAAAAAAACAGAGTGTTACTAGTCTGACTTCTCAATCCTCTTACAAGGATATAATTCAAAAAAAATTCTTTTAAGGTAACACACTAAGCATACTAAAAATCCAATTCATGAAAATAGAGTCCACAAAAATATCTTGAAATTCAATGTTCAATTAAACCTTTTACAAAGTCTGATTCAATAATTTTGCAATTGAATTTTCAAGGTACTACTATGAATCATAAAATAACAATTGCAAGAACTTCTAGTCAAATTGATCAACTCACAAGCAATGAGAGGAAATAAAATGCTATTCAGATCTGAAGACTAAATTCTATGAAATAGAAAGGAAGTGTACCAATCTGCACGTAGAGCCCTTCCATGCTTTGATGGCAAACTTAGAAAAACTTCAGATGATAATAAAGTTAACTCATAAACACCATAATTGATGAAATTTTTCCTTTGATTAAGTTCTGAGAATCGATTACATTCAAAGTAAAGTTTTGAAATACGCTTACAGTCTTAAGTCTATTCTCATCTAATCTTTTCTTCACTAGCATTCCTCCTATTTATTAAAATTTACAGCCAAAAGTACATTCATTATCACTTCAGATTTTTTTGCTTTTACAACCAAACAGGCTAGGTTTCGTTCTTCCTAATCCTAACTGATTTCTAAAACAAAACGAAATCAGTTTAGGTAACTTCAATTTTTTCTGCTTTTACAACCAAAAAGGCTGGGTTTGACCAACATTGACCATGTATTCAGGAGCTCTAGATTCAATGCTAAATAGATTTTCCACCATATATGTTCATCATAGATCACGTCCTTATCTTTTGTTTCGATTTTCCTGCCATGCCACATGTCACAACATAAACCAATTACAGGAAGTCATTACATCCCGTAATTTTGTTGAAAAAATCCAATTTTTAACATAAAAATCCATAAATTAAATTTAATGTAAAATAGCAATTATAATGCTTCATTAATCAATTTCAATGGACTATGAGGGGTTTATGGAAGAAAATGATAGATAAATACTGGATTTTTTAGAAGAAAATAATGGCAATAAAATAGTACCAACATTGCTACAATCAGTACCTATTTCAAAAAAGAGACCTTAACTGTCGTCAACATAATTTTCATCCACTCTATGGTGGGATATCTTAGCATGCATATGCTCATTAACAATTTTAACTTTGACAAACTCATTAGTTTCTACTCAATTCATGAGATATACACTCTCAGCTTCGCAAACCATTACTTCATATGAAAAACTTTCTTTGTCATTCTCAAAATTAAATGTCTCAACCTATGATGCAAAGAGATCATCATCAAGAAGGTCTATTGTTGGATTCATGAACTCACAACTCATTTTACAATAATCATCCACATGTGTCTCATCATTGTGGGATTCGTCATCATCTTCACCTTCCATGTTATAGTAGACTTCTCAAGCATCAATATCATCTTTCTCAACTTCACATACATATGCTTTAAATTGTCTCTTTGCAATATTTTCTACATCTTCTTCATCCATATGAATGTATGCATAATGGGTTTCATTTTTAAAGTCTTCGTGACCATCATCTACATTTGAGTAGGATTATACAAGCTTTTTTGTCCTCCCATATTCTTTCTCATTTAATTGTAGACCTACTACTGACTTCTCTATTGATTCTTCAATAGACTATGACACAACTTGCTGCTGCATGTCACTTTCCTTTGTTCCAAATTTTGCCTCCAGCATCTTCCATGCTTCTTGGGAAGATCTAGCTTTTGCTACCTTGCACAAAAAATTCTCATTCAATGTCTGGTTTATCAGATCTAGTATTAAAGAATCATATACTTCATTATATGGGTTATTAGACTGATACTTAATAAACTCTTTACATCAAATAAAATTTTTCATTTTAACATGTCAAAAATAAAAAATAAAAAAATTATTAGTGAATTTTGGAAGTGTTACCAGATCCATCCCTATCCATTCATCCTCTTATTGTTCTTCTTCATCTACTTTACTTGTCTCAGTTGCATCAAGAACCTCTATGAGCTCTTCAAAATACCTTAGCTCTTCCTTTCGATTTCTCTTCCTGATCTGCTTCAGTCTCACTTTACAGCCCATGATTGCCATATTTCTATTGTCTTCTATCTTCTTTCATTATTGCATTAGTCTTCTCTCCATATCGCCCCCAAAAAAGAATAATGTTTTCAATATGTGCTCCCATAAGGAAAAAATTCACCAGATTCATGTCTCCTTATCATAAAAAGGGATTTTTATGAACCCAAAACACTGTTATGCTTCAAAAAATAGAAAAAGAAATTATAGATAGACACATTATTCTGTTCTCAATATCATGGTGGCACTTTATACCAGTGAAAATCGCTGAAAACTATTTCTAGTAATGGCACTCCTCTTGGCCATTTTTTTATAAAACTCAGATAAATCCTTTCAAATAAAACCTATAAATAAAACCCCCTTTTTTCTAGCTCAAATAAAACCCTTTTTAATTTTTAATAGAAAAAGAGGTTTCTTCAAATAAACCTTTTAATAGACCTCTTTTAATAGTTTAAAAGTTGACTTTCTAACAATTGAGTGAAACCTATTCACAAGAAACTAACTTTCAAAGGTTTATGAAAATGGCAAAGGGGGGATGTGTAAGTAGAACTAGGGTTTGTGCTAAGTTTAGGTGCGAGTAACCATGGAGGACTGTGGAGGAGAGAGTTTGGCTCCCTCCTACAGTCAAATAGCTACAAACAGAAGTAAGGAAAAGGATATGAATAGCTTCAAGAAACCAACAGAGGTGATAAATGAGGACACCAACACAAGAAATATTAAAAACCATGAATAGAGGGGAAATCATGGGGAAGACAGCTGGGAGAAGAGGAAAGAGGGCAGCAGTTAGAAACCCAAGACAATCATAACTCCTAAGGTCGTTTTGAGTGACCTAGCAGTACAGGTACACAAAAATCATATGGCGGAACATGCGATCATATGAAAATTTATGCGATTTGGCTGATGGAGAAGGCTTCACATGCATGGACAAGGAGCCACTGGAAACCCAAAGGGGAAATAAACCTGCACCTGGGATCCAAGGGTCTTCTATGGTGGTGTTCACGAGTTTAGAAGATAAATATAGAGTGTTCGAGGGAGGACCATACTTCTACGCTGCTGTAGGCCTTTACATGTGACTATGGGTGATAAATTTTGTCCCAAAACAAGAAATGTTCACCTCAGTACCAGTATGGATAAGGCTATACTCCCTTCCTTTAGATTATTGGCTACCAGAGTCTTTAAAAGCTATTGGCAATAAACAAGGTCATTTTATAAAGATATCAGATGTGACGTTAAGAGGCAAATACACTTCTTTCACCTGAATTTGTGTGGAAATGGACATATCTGGAGCACTCCTAGATGAGATAATTTTAGAAGTTTATGATGAAGAATGGGTACAAATGGTAGAATATGAGCAAGTCCCATTTAGATGTCGTAAATTCCATGAACATGGGCACCTTTACAGATACTGCCCATCAAATAAAGTGGAAAACAACAAAAAAACCACCACAAGTAAAGATCCCGAGGGTTTTACCAAGGTAGGGCGAATGGGAAAAGGAGGAAAGAGGAATCAAAAGAAAATCAACAAGGACGAACAATGGAGCCACAACAATTGTAAAATATTAGAAGAAGATACAAGAAATAATGGGGAAAACCAGAGATCAGAAACTAAAGCAGATGAGAAGGACAAGAACACTAGTATGGAAGACATACTAGAGAAAAACCAGCTAGAGGATGACATATCAAGAATGGTGGAGCTCAATAGGGACCATGAGATGACCCCAAGTGAGGTAGGAATGGAGGATCAAGAACTATAGGAGATTCTTGAGAAGGAAAAACTAGATCTGAAAAAATTTCTAGAACAGGTTATTACCAAAGGAGTGGAATCCTTGCCAAAGGAAGAGTTTAATAGGGTTCAATAGCTCTTCCTATGGCACTCATAGTCGAAGAGTTCTGGAGTGAAAAGAAACCATGATAGCGAGGAAAATAAAGGAATGAAGATAATGGAAGAAACATAGGGACAATCCTTTAAGAACCTGGGTAGGAAAAGATGAAGGAAAAAATAGAATGAGTTGCTGACAGAATGTGGAAAACTCATGATCAACTTAAGTAAGTTGAAAGATCTCACTAGTTACTCTTTTACAAAATTATCTTAGTGAAGTTTACAACATGGAATATTAGGGGTCTAGGAAGTAAAAGGAAACAAAGAAATCTTAGTAGCATAATAAAAGAAGAAAAGCCATAAATGGTGTTCATTCAGGAAACCAAGTGCTTGATGGATAAAATTAGAGGAAACCATAGTAATTGGTTAAATAGGTATGAGTATCTAGAGGTTAAGGCAGACAGCTCAGTAGGAGAGATTCTAACGCTCTGGGATGCCCTTAAACTTGGCATCTTGGACACCGAAGCATCCAAGAACTGTCTTTCATGGTAATACAACCTATGGGTGATAAGGAAATTTACATGATGAAAAATTTCTATGGACCTCAAACACTAGAAGACAAACTCAAGCTTCTCACCTCCCTGGAGGAGCTCAGAGGAAGACATCCTGATCTACCCTGGATTCTGGTAG
>APFE030614484.1:0-11247 GCA_000404065.3 Pinus taeda
CCAAAAATAGCCTGCGGGCCCACTTAGTGAAGGCGACTCCTTTCCACTAAGCTCCATCATCTTGTTGCATTCTCAACAAGCATTTCTTGTTGCACACTTTTCAACAACACAGTGACAAAACTTGTACAAGCTATAACTTGACAATGATAACATGGAGCTCATGATGAGGTCGCAATGCCAAGCTGCTCCCTTTGCTACTTTGTCTTCAATCTTCTTTAAAGATCTGATCAACTCTTTATCTTCATGAAAGATCCACTTTGTTACTTATCTTCTCCCTCCAAAAGTTCTTGGATCAGTATTGGAGTTTTCTGAGTTATCATGCAATGTCTTCTTTCTATCATAGTCCAAGGTCTGCTTCAAGTCCTCATAATAGTTCTCCTTTGTGCTTCTTCTCTACACGTGCCTCTTTTTGTCTTTCCCTTGATATATTCCCTGAGAATCTCTTTGTCATGCTGAGAAAGTATTCCTTCAAATGAATATCATTTATGACAAGGAAAAATTATCCTTGAAATCACCTATTCTATTTCTACCAAGCTCATGGAATATAGTGCTTATGATAGACCTATGGAAAGGTTGAAAGAAGGAGACTTGATAAGGAAGGCATAGTTGAAGTCAAAAGTGTCCTAGGAAGGCACCATTATTCATTATTACTGCACTATGTTCTCTAAAGAGAGGCTCTCCATGGTCTAGCACAGTGGGGAAGCTCAATGGACAAGGTGATGGGCTTATTGCTTAAGACTACACCATGGGCGACGAGAGAAAGAGAGAAAGATTATTCCAATGTATTTTGACTGTTCAAGGGGTAAGAGGAGCCATTCTTGAGAATTTTTACAATTCCATGCATTAAGAGATGGAGGCTTTACAAGTGTTTAGTGTAGAGGGGAAAAATAAGGAACAAGGGTAAAGGCTTGTTGCTTCAGACTGCACTATGCACTGATGGAAAGAGGAGGCCTTAAGGAAGGAAACATTTTTCTCAACAAGGCTTCATTGTATCTGGATACTGACCCATGCATTGAGGGAGGCTAGACATGGCAAGGCTTGATCGCAAAGAGGGAAAACAATGATCATTGGAAGAAAGAGTAAGCCTTTTTTTGTACCATGCACTAAGATTAGGGGGAGGCCTTAATGAAAACAAAATTTTCTTCAACAAGAGCTAACTATTAATTTGGCATGTGATTTTACTTCTTCTCTATCATATTTTGAACAAATAATGGCTAAATATTCATCTGGAATGTGCATTTCACTAAGGGAAGCAAGAGGGAGTAAGTCACTTTTCGTGGGAGGGTTTTCACTGCAATGCGAGGATAGGAGGGCCTTTGAATTTCATAGTTTTCTTTTCCAAGGGGATGGAAAGTGTCCTTTATGCCAGCTTGTAGTGCTCTATTTACCATGCAAGGAAGAGGTAATCAAAACCTAATGTAGTGATTCGATATGAACAACAAGTATTAGGTGAATGTCCGTAAAAGGGTCTTAATGTGCATTGATTTGATGTGGCCTTGAGAAGAATTTAATGCAGATGTATTGGTGAGAAACATTGCATCATTGAGGCTCATGAATAGGGTAATATAATCACCTAATAATGTTAATTTTTCATAGGGCTACATTGTCCTTTTCTTTGATAATTACATTTCTTCATTAATACATTAAGTTCACCCCATATCATCATTACATTATTCAGATATACACCATTATTCATCAACATATGCAATTATATAATAAGAACAACATCATCATCAACAATGAAGGGGAACATAAAATAACAATAGAAGAAAAGAATGCACACACATAGAGACACCGAGATTGGTTTGAGACCAAGGAAAAACCAACTATGGGGAAAACCATTGCATATATTCTTCTTCTTAGATCATCATCAAATGATTCAGAAAAAGAGAGTAAAATGATCCATAACTTTATATATGCAAGAAAGAAACTATGATATCCATGAAATAGATCTAATCATGCTTATAAGCACTACCCTGATTCTGAGGATTGTAGTGAGATGTCATTGATTGTAAACAATTGTTGGATATTGTTGTTAATGTGTTGAACATTGTTGAACATTTCTCTCATTGAGTGGAATCTTCTAAATACTAAAATCTCATCTTTGAGTCTCGGGCATAGGGAGGAGGGGTTGTGCAAACATCTATAGCAGTCCTAGATTCTCTCTATAGAAATGGAAGACTGCATCTACAATAGATATGGATGCCCCCAAGTGGACTCGATAAGGGTGTTTGGGGTAAGACATACCCATATTTGCCTCAAACCATGTACACTCTCATAAGTATTCTGTGTGAGCATCTATGGGAGCCTAGACACTGTCAAGACCATACTGTGCATGCATCCAGGGAGCAAACTGAGCAATGGAAACCCTAGCCTCCCAGACGCTCCCATAACAATGTGCTAGTGTCCAAGGCTCCTTGGACACTATCAAGACCGTTGTGTGCCACCATCGAGGGAATAAAATGCCCAATTCTATGCTAGCATCCAGGAATCAGAAAAACCTATATCAATGCGAGATTAAACCTTGTAGTTTCAAAGCCTTTGTGCGAGATTTCCTCCATCAGACTTATACGAACCAAGACAATAAGAGAAGAGAAGGTGACTTGATCAATATGTCCAAATGTGTTGTAGCTCTGATACCACTTGTTATAGATCTAAACTAGAAACATATGAAAATATAAATAAACCCAAGAATAACAAGATTGAAATAGATAGAAATGATTCACTTTATTGATCAAATCCTTAAGGTAGGGCAACACCATACATTCACTCCTTAAGGAAGGAGAACATTCCACAAGCCATATGCCTATTCATACAATAATCCTTCACTATTCCTTGACATGGAGTCTCTAGCCTTTATATAGGCCTCATACATATAATACCATGGATGATTACCATGGTTCCCTCATACCATCGACTGATACCATGGGCCCATTACATTATTACTAACTACTTGTGGTCCCTTACATGATATGGGTTAACCACCTTATTTATTACCATGGCCCATCCCATTATTACATTATTACCTTGCGTACCTCCCTTGGTACCACATATTATCCCCGCTAGGTATATAACATTCCATCCCCCTAAGCATGTTTCATCCCCAAAACATGGGAAGAACACAAATAATAAGATCTACTCAAAAGATTAGTCCACTAGTATCATTCACGTGCATCTAGCCATCCAAGAGAAAGGTGAACCCCCGGTCTCGCTGGTGCCTCACTCGCTTGAGATGGAAGTTGACTGTGGTAGCTCTTCTGTGTAGATGTGTAGTAGGCGGATCTTCGATTGTCTCTATCTGTCCTATGGGGGTTGTTGTCCAAGTGGCTAATTGGTTGCCATCTTGATGGCTTTTTCTTGCGGGGTGATGTGGGTGATGATATGTTGAAGTTTTAACCCACGGTGTCTTTTTCTTTAATTCACCCTGCTGTGGTGCCTGTTGTGGTGTCTTCTTTTCCAATATGACTTCAACCACTAAACCATCATCAGATGTGTCAGCACCTGTTACCTTTTCGGCTTCAGCCTCTGTTTGTGTTTGATTGTCGACCATCAACTGCTCATCATCTGATATGTCAGTCCCTGGAACATCTTCTGTGTCAACCTCCGTAGACTCTACCTTGTTTATTGATGGAAATATCCTGTAATGTAATTTTCTTCTTTTTATACTATTGCTTCAGGAATTTATTCTGCACATTAATATTTATAGTACCCACTGATTCCATCCACAGGTATCCGAGAACAACATCCAAATTATCTGTCTCTGAAATATAAAAATCACCATGCAACACATACTTATCCATAGAAATCTTCAAATCCTTATACACTTGGACATCTTCATCATCCACTGTGTGTTTTCAATGTGTTTTGTGGGAACTTGCAATTTTTTTTCCAAATTAACATTGATGAAATTAATGCTTGCAACTAGGATTTATAGAAACAATGATCTTCTCTTTTTGAATCAATCCATGAACCTGTAATAAGGAGATACTAGCAGAAAATAACCCTTTAGGTTCCTTGGTTTCCTTCTTTCCTGTAAAAATAAAATCTTTGCTAGGCTGTGTGTCTATCTGTGTGAGCTTATCCACTAGATTATCTTTATGGTCAAAGTGGCCCATAAGAGCTTTTGTGAATTTGTCCCAAGTCAAGGGTCTTCGAAGGCAACGTTGATGCCTTTGCCACCATTGCAATCTTTCATTGTCCAAGTACATTTGTCCCACATTCAGCTGAGTCTCATAATCAATCATGTAATTCACTCTAAAAAATTTCTCCATTTGTGCTAGCCATTTGGTTGGGTGAGAGCCATCAAATGCATACAAGTCCTCCAAATTCAGATCTAGGCCCGCCATCACAAAAAAATTGGCGAAAATTTGAAATTGTCACAGTTTAGTCAATATTGCTCAGAATCCCTATTATAACCTATTTTTGGAAATGGAACAACCATTCTGCATCTATCGATGTGATAGAAATCCTGATCCCGGTACTAGAATTTCAGATTTGCGCTGCAACTCTCCCGCCGTCCCCAAAATTTCTGCAAAAAGAGTTGATTTTAAATCAGCGATATCTCCCTCATCCGGACTCCGATTCGACTGATGTTTTTTTTGAAATTATGTATTTTTCCACAAGAATCCTAGATATACAATTAGATTTTGCATATCTTGCACCAGGACGTCTAGATCTATGCCGCAAACTTGTTTCCCTGAAAAATTGTCTGTTACCCCACTGGTTTTTAAATCAGCTATATCTCCTTCATCCGAACTCCGATTCGACTGATATTTTTTTTGAAATTGGGTATTTTTTCACATAGAATCCAGATATGCAATTATATTTTGAAGATATTGCACCAAAATGTACATATCTGATCTGCAAACTCGCCTCCCCTGAAATCCTGCAAAAATTAAAAAAAAATCTCCACGTTTTTGCCCAAGAAAGTGCTCTGATACCACTTGCTGTAGATCTAACCCAGAAAAATATGAAAATATAAATAAACCCAAGAATAACAAGATTGAAATAGATAGAAATGATTCACTTTATTGATCAAACCCTTAAGGTAGGGCAACACCATACATTCACTCCTTAAGGAAGGAGTACACTCCACAAGCCATATGCTTGTTCATACAATAATCCTTCACTATTCCTTGACATGGAGTCTCTACCCTCTATATAGGCCTCATACATACAATACCATGGATCATTACCATGGTTCCCTCATACCGTCGACTAATACCATGGGCCCATTACATTATTACTAACTACTTGTGGTCCCTTACATGATATGGGTTAACCGCCTTATTTATTACTATGGCCTATCCCATTATTACATTATTACCTTGGGGACCTCCCTTGGTACCCCATATTATCCCCCCTAGGTATATAAAAAAATGAGCTTGAGGTATCTTCTATTTATAGGATTTCATGAGGGTCCACTTGGTGTTGAGGCAGACCTATCTAATTGAACATGTGCTTAGGGCCAACCTAACCCAATATACATGAGTGAATAAATAAATTCAAAAACCAACTTTTTCTTTTCCAAATAAGGTGATCTTTAGTGTATTTTGGTCCTCTCGAAAAGAGGAATATATTGCAATTATTATCTTCATCATATGAGATGTCCAAAGTGGAACTTTATCGCAGTTGCAAAAAATAATGCCCCCTCTCAACTAGGGAGAATTTCACTTGCCAATATCTGTCCATCGATCAATATGCCATTATGGTGTCTTTAAGTGTCATCATGTATCATCCCTTATTGTCTCTGTGATGTAGTCATCATGAAATTACCATCTCAAGTATATCATCATCACAAATCATAAATGTACATATCGATCTATCCCTTGCTTATTTTTGTTCATCTCTTGATAGTTCCTGATCGTATGCAAAACATTCTCGAATCTAGAAGAAGAAGAATTTTTTATAGAGGGGAGATTACGCTACCTGGAATATCATCATCAATCATAATCATAGAGCATATCATGAAGGAGAACATCTGAGGCTGTAACCACATCGGGGAGCACATATCGACCTAAAATCTCATGGGGGAGTTATACATCTACAAAACCATATCAAGTTATAGGATAACCAAACACACAGGCGAGCACATCTCGACCCTGAGATCTCATTAGAGAGCTCAATATCAACCTGAAATTTGCATAGGGTTATGTCAACCCATCATATTTCCTACTAATCTTCCCATTGATGACCTTGAGAAGTTATGTGGTAGCACATATATATCATAATAGACTTTAGTTGTACACCCCAAGTACACTCTCAACTCATTCGCCAAACGAGGAGTAGTATTCCCAACAATCCTTTCCTATGGGTGTGATACCAACTCGAGTATACTCTACAATGACCAAATAAGGGAGTATTATTTTGCAACCCTATGGAGATAGGGGACCAACATATCCAACCGTATGGGTAATAGATAGGGGTCATACCCTATTTTCCAGAGTTCCCTCAACCACGGTATCTCTCCATCTTAAATTCTCATCGTGGGAGATAAAATAGGGAGGAAGAGTTGACTCAGTGTCTTCGATCAGTGCTTCTCTCATCATACTAAAATCAAGTATTAGCTTGTCTCAATAACAATTGTTTCCTATTCATATAGAACATCAAATAAAATATCATGTCAAAACACAAATAAACATATAAATCACAAATGGATACCATAATCATCCTCCCTCTCAAGGATGTGCCAACGACAAGCCTAATCTTGTTTCGAACAACTGCATTGTCTCACAATATGAGAGTATCTTAGTCCCAACTATAAATATGGGATTTTAAGCCAATCAGATCTCATTCTATGTCATCACAATGCACCCATGTCATATCAAGAGCATGCTCAGACAACTCTCCAAGAAGACTCTTCATCCTGCCTCACAGCTAGCCATGTTAACAACATCATACTCATCCTCATCATACTATGGACTTCTCATCTATCACAAACAATACATCCATGTAGTGACATATTGTAGAAGAAATGTCTCAGCCTCAAAAATAGAACATCCCATGCAAATATTTCAAAGGGTGTTTGGTGGCAACTCTATGTGAATTAAGTGGTTCACTCATAAATTTATTTAGGTTCTATGCACATAACATATTTAATATATATATATATATAATATATATAATATATATATATATATATATATATATATATATAATATATGGATATTTGATGTTAAAAATGGAACATCAATGCTTTAATCAACAACCAGATTCCATGTCAAGTTCAACAACATATTTGAACTTCAAATCAAAGTATCCATGATACATCATTTCAAGCTTTTGAAGATACCTCCCTCTGATTTAAATCACCAGAGGCTCATCACGTGTCAAGACTAGACCATTAGGATGTGAAACCAAAACCATAATCAAAATCAAAGTCATACCTTGGAACTCATCATCCTCACTTCGTTAGATAACTGTCAAATATAGACATATCTGTATCGAGGAGTTTTCTTCATGCAATTCTCTAAGCATAATTCCTTTCTAAGCCATCATAATCAACCTTAAATAAATCAATGTTGTACCATCACATCAGCAAAGTCAGCTCTTCAAATTTTAGAAGCCATATCACAACCATTATCAAAGTCATTATTATCATAGTATCAATACTTTCAACCGTGTGACAAGGAGAGCTCATATCAAGTCGTGACTTCATTTATTGTTATGCCAACAAGTTGTCATCAACCACACATTATCATTTTGAACTTTATCAAGTCATTCTCATAATCATAATACAAGTCATTTATGTCACTAGGCACAAATGCATACACCAAGGATGAGTCATGTAGGTTCCATGTTCATGTTGAATAACAACTATCAATAACTCAACCATTGTGCTAGGAACTAGGAGGATAATTTTCAAATACTCACATATCATTGAAATTAGGGGAAATCAACAATTGTCATTTAAAATCATTAGACATCAAGTCAAGATCTATAGTCAAAGAATATCTCAATCATCAATTCAAAGTTATAGTCAAGTATCATGACAACACACTATTCATCTATATCAATAAGACAAATCATGCCAACCTCTTGTAGCACAAAACATAGTGACATATCTATATGTATGTCCGAGTCACCTACAAACACAAGTTCAGTCTGCATGTTCATGTTATGGAAAACATTCAAGCTTTCCTACTTCCCAATCTTGTTATCTACAACACATCTATGGAACTAACGTCTTCCAAGTGATCATCCAATTTCATGCACAATACTTCATTTTTGTGTGAGTAGTAATTTAACCCAACAACTTCTAAAATCATATTACAATGGAAGAATATGTTAGAGACACTATAACAACCCTGGTAAAAAAAATCATGTAAAAATATATAATACCATGGATGATGGGACACATATTCCAAGCTGAATGTTGGGCAGGACATCCTTGTGTGGATGTTCATTTGGTTTTTTATGGCTAAGGAAATTTTCAAAGGCAATGGCTAAGGCTTTGGAAAGACAAAATGGGATTTTGGAACAATTATTTATGAAATAATGGAAAATAGGAGAAAAATAAGGCAAAAGACCATAGGTTGCACATGAGGAGGAAAATGAAGGAAAATAATGGAAAATGAAGAAAATAGAAACCTCATTCATAAAAAGGCTTCTGAGGATCAGTGGGCAAGCTTGGTTAGTTTAGCTTTGGAGCTCTTTCATTATTCTCTCTCTCTCTCTCTCATACTTTTGGACACTTAGAGTTTTCTTGGAGCACTTTGGCATTGGATGAAGAAAGGAAAATAAGGCAAGAGGAAGCAAAGATCAAGCATGGAAAGGCATGATCAAGCGACTAGAACAAGCTTCATTGCAGGTATCAAATTGCAAGTGTATTTTCCTTGCTAGATTTGGCATGCATGGGATTGCCTGTGTTCATTTTCTACCATGGCATGGATTTTTCGAGGTGTGACAGTATTTTCAGCCTATCCTGGCCATTTTATAATAGCTTTGATGATATGGGTTCTCTCCTTCTGTTTATGTGGGATGGCCGGATTAGATTTAAAGCTGAGTGGCGTGGATCTCTAAATTGACAAACACATGGTGTAGAGGTCCCTGAACTAGACTGAGGATGCCTGAAGCCACTGACCTAGTAACCTCTGAATCAGACTGTGGGTTTTTGTAAAGCTAGATTGTGTGCCTCGGCAGGCCTAGGAATCGTTGTCAGTGAATGGTGGGATATACGGTAAATCCAAGAGGTGGATTTTATCTCCATTGGGCCAAGTGATTCCAGGATGGAATGCAAGGTAAAACCTGGAGAGTATGTCTTAGTGTAGGGCCTAGTGATCCATGGATCAGACTGTAGATACATGGTAAAGCCTGAGAGACTAAGAGGCATTCAAATTCCCCATGGTGTAGGCGAAGAAATCTGATGGCAACCAAATTGATTGGTGTTTTTGATGTGTTCTATGAGTCCCACATTAATGCTTGGAATATGGAACAATGTAAACTTTGAAAAGGGAACTGATATGATTACCCATTTCGTTGAGGTAGCAAAAAAGTCAACCAATTTTGAAAAATGGTGATGGAGAATACATTTTTTTTTCAGACCATATTTTTTACACTTTAAATTTCCTTATGTATCAAATAAAAATTTCCTTAAATTTCCTCAGCAAGGAGGAATTCTTTGCCCTAAAGTCCTTAAATCATAATGATAATATTGTCGTTCTAAAAGCTGACAAAGGAGGGGCTACGGTCATCCTTAACAAAGATGATTACCGTAAGAAGATGTTGGATCATCTTCATAATAGTGGTAGTTATAAGAAACTTCCCAAGAACCCTCTGAAAAAGGTCTCTAGGGCAGTGGCTCTAGCTATCAAATCTAGTAACTCAGTGGGCTCCCTGTGCCACAAGCTGATTGAGAGCAGTCCCATCGCTCCTAGAATCTATGGGCTGCCTAAAATTAACAAGGAAGGGGCCCCTCTGAGGCCCATCGTCAACACCATTGGTGGTCCGACCTACCGTCTAGCTAAGTTTCTTGCCCTTAAGCTTAAGCCCCTGGTTGGCCGCACTGAGTCTTTCGTAAAGGACTCTGCTTCCTTCGTCAAGGAGCTCAAGGACATTAAACTTAACCCTGAGGACATTCTGGTCAGCTTTGATGTGGTCTCCCTGTATACTTGCATCCCAATAAAGGAGGCCTTGGAAGTGGTCTATCGCCTGACAGATCCCGATACAGCTTATCTGGTTGAGATTTGTCTCACTTCCACTTTCTTCTGTTTCGAGGGTGAGTTCTTTGAACAAACCTGTGGTGTTGCCATGGGTTCCCCCCTCCCCGATTGTTGCGAACCTCTTTATGGAAGATTTCGAAGCCAAGGCTCTTGCCTCGGCTCGTCTCCTTCCCAAGCTTTGGAAGAGGTATGTGGATGACACTAATGTCATCTGGTCCCATGGCCTAGAGGAACTAGATCGTTTCTTTGATCACCTCAATGGTCAGTCCTCTGCCATTAAGTTCACCATGGAAAAAGAGGTGAATGGTTGCCTCCCTTTCTTGGATATTCTGATTTCCAGGAATAAGGACGGCTCTCTCTCCCACTCAGTATTCCGTAAGAAAACGCATACTGAGCAGTATCTGCATGCCGATTCCCATCATTTCCCGGCTCAGAAGATGGGTGTTCTCAACACCCTTGCTACTCGTGCCCTTAGGATTTCGGATAACGAGAGCTTGGAAAAGGAGAAGTCCCATCTCCTTGATGTCTTTGTGGAGAATGGATATAGTAGGCACCTTGGGCGGAAGGCTTCCTTAAAGCCTCAAGAAATGCGTTGATTAAGAAAGAGCCTAAGGAGCGTAAACAAGGTGTTCACCTTCCCTATGTCCAAGGAACCACAGATAAGATTGCTCGGATCCTCAAGAGGTTCGATATTCCCTCAACCTTCAGGCCCCTCAGCACCATTCGTAATTCCCTCAGATCGGTAAAAGATCCCGTTAACCCTAAGGACATGAAGGGTGTTTATTTAATCCCTTGTTCTTGTGGGACTCCCTATATCGGGGAAACAGGACGCTCCATCCAGCAGAGAATTAGCGAACATGCAGCTGACCTGAGACATGGGAGAACCAGGTCTTCAGCATTAGCGGACCATGTGGATAAGACCAAGCATCAGGTCTGCATTGAGGAAGCCAAGGTGGTTGCTAGAGTTGCTCAATTCCATCATCGTAAACTCAGGGAGGCTATTGAGATCGAAAAAAGGCCTAACAATCTCAACAGAGATGACAGCTGGAAGATCAGTAGATGTTGGATCCCTGCCCTTTCATCTTAG
>APFE030614491.1:1962-18414 GCA_000404065.3 Pinus taeda
CTTCAAGGCAGTAAAGCGCGCACACGTGGGGTTCCTTATGTTTAACCCTTGGTATTTAGCCGACGGTATTGTGTTATCATGGTTCTGGCCCATGGTATTCTTTTATTTTAATATTATTATTGAGCCCCATGCTCCTTGATTTGAGGAAGAGCTTGCCTATATAAAGTAAAGGAGATCATTTGGATCAGTATGATTTTGGGTTGAATATCTTAAGATCTGAAATATTTGGGTTATTGTTTCAAAAAGCTTGATCTATATGAAAGTGAAGTGGAAGGCGAATCTGTAAAGGGTGATCTCCCGAGGGCTTGATCAGATATGGGCATCTCTCTAACTGTAGCACACTGGTGATCTGTAAATTCAGCCCTAATCTGATGTACGCAGGTGTTTAACGGTGCCTCTACGTAGGTACGCAGAGCAGAAGAAGGATAAGTGCGTGGGTATGCAGGGGCGACAAAGGCGCAGTGCGTGGGTACGCTAAGGCAACGAAGGAGCAGTGCATGGGTACGCTAAGGCGACGAAGGAGCAATGCGTGGGTACGCAGAGCGACGGTAATTCAGGTGCGTACGCACAGAAACAGTACGCAGCGCGATAGTGTATTTAGGTGCGTGCCTTTAGTGAAGTACGCGGCGCGATAGTGTATTTGGGTGCGTACTGTACGCAGCGCAGTAGAAAAAGCAGTGCGTGGTCACGCAGTGCAGCAGAAGGAGCTCTGTGGGTATACGCAGAGAAGCAAAGGGTGAAGTGCGTAGCGACGCAGGCCAGTAAAAGGAAACCTGCGTATCTAACTTAAGATCTTCTGTTGACTGAATTTTTCTGTTGATAAGGTGTTCTGGGTTCAGTTCTGTTATTTTGATCTAGTTACTGCAGCTGACTGTAATTTATATGTACTTGATGATCATTTATGGATCCAGTTTTAAAATTTATGAAAAGTGGTCCTTGTAAAGAAGTAGGGGGTTGTAGCTCCCTTCTAGGTGAGACTGGAAAACGAGAGAGAGTTGTAGCTCTCTGCAGGTTGCAGCCTGCGTACTGGTAAAGGACTGCACCAGTACAAGACCATTGTAAAAGGAGTTTTTAATTTGAAAGAAGATAGACACATATTGCAGCAGGTGGTTTTCACCCACATTGGGTTTCCACCTTATATCTGGTGTTCTTTGATGTGACTGTCTGTTTTTCTTGTTCATGCTCATGATTTTATGGTACTGATATGAAAAAATAATTCAAAGTATAAATAAGGAAGATTTGGTAAAAGGACTAGATAATACTGATTCACCCCCCCTCTCAGTATTATTTTCAACAATATCTAGTTACATCAATTCAGAAATCAACATCTTCACTAAAATGAATGCATCTAATGCAAGCAACCAAATAGGATGAGAAATCAACATCTACATTAAAATCAATGCATCTAATGCAAGCAATCAAATAGGATCAGAAATCAACATCTACATTCAAATCAATGCATCTAAAATTGCAAGCAATCAAATAGGATTAGAAATCAACATCTACACTGAAATCAATGCTTCTAGTGCTAACAATCAAATAATATTAGGAAGCAACATCTACACTCGAATCAATGCATATAATGTAGGAACAATCAAACAATATTAGAAATTAACATCAATGGTGAAATTAATGCATCTAATGCAAGCAATGAAATAGTATTATAAATCAACATCTACACATAAATCAATGCATCTAATGCAAGAAATCAAATAGGATTAGAAATCAACATTTGTACTCTAAAACCAATGCATCAAGTGTAAGCAATTTTCTTCCATTTCTCTCCCCCTCCATCTATATTAATATCTCCCTCGATCTCTCCTTTGTATCTCTATCTCACACCCTAGACACACACTCTCTCTCTTCTTATCTATCTAACTCTCCCTCCCTCCATCTATCTCTCAATTCTTCCATGTCTCCCCCTTCCATCTATATCCCTATCTACCTTTGTCTCTCCTTATTCATCTCTCTATATCACCCTGCAAACATACACATTGTTTCTCCATACTATCTATATTTCCCTCCCTCTCCCTCTCCCTCTCCCCATCTCTCTCTTCCCATTATTTCCCTATATCTCCCCTTCTATCTCTCTTCCCTCCTACTCTCATCTCTCCCTCTCTCTCCATCTCCATTTTCACTCCCTCTCTCTCTATCCATCTCCCTTGCCGCTCACTCTCTCTCCCTCTCCACATTTTTCTCTCTATATGTATTTCCTCTTACCTCCCTCTCTCTACCCCTGGAACTAAATATCTAACCCCCCTTCTCAAGCACTCTCTCTCTTCCTTTCTCTCCCACCTCCCTTTGTCCCTTCTTCTTCTCACTTTCTCACTCTATCAATCATTCACTCACTCACTCACTCACTCTATATCTCGTCCCCTCTGTGTCTCAAACTTCGTCCTGCAACTCCATTGACTCTCTTACCCCCTCTCTCATTCTCTCCCCCTTCTCTCCCTCTCTCATCCTCTCCCCCTTCTCTCCATCTCTCATTAATTTTATTTATATCTCACCCCCAAATATACACAATCTATCTCCATCTCTCCCTTATCACCCCCTCTCTCTCTCCCTACCTTTCTCTATCTATATGTCTTGAACTTCTTCCTTCCCTATCTTTTCCTCCAATTCCATCTCTCGAGATCCCTCTCTTTCCCAGAGACTCTTTCCTCCTCTCCCTCCATTTTCTTGTCCCCCTATCTCTCTCTTACCCTTATCTCCCACTCTCTCTCCTCTATATTAAAAAAATACTTTGACAATTAAAATATGATGTTTAAACAACAACAAAAATGGCGTACAACAATTTAATTTTTTTATTTAATACATATTTAAAATGCAACATTTCAAATGTGTTTTGTACATTCACCTTGAGGGAAAATGATAATTTCTATGGAAATATTATCTAAAATTTTCCTAAATATTAATGTTCCACCTACCTCCATCAAAGATACATAGAGTGCTTCATGTCTTCCAATTGAAGTTGTTTGAGTATTATTTCTTTAAAGGTAGCTTTAGGTTATGATTACTTTAGGATTTTAAAAAAATTCCATATTTTATTACGTTAGGTTTATAGTCAAATAATTAGCTTAAATAAAATTAACATATTTCGTGAGCTTGTATGAGTTTTTTTTGTGTTAATGACTTTTTGTTGATGCCTATGGTGTCTATAAACCACATTTACTAATGTGGTTGTGCTAGTTGTATTACAATATAACAAATTTTGTATTATATTAAAGTTAATATTATAATATTAATACAAAATTAATAAATTTAATATATTAGGTGGTGGCAGGATAGCTTCTATGGTCTTCTATGGTGGTCTTCTGCAGCGAGATAGCTTCTGTGGTCTTTTACGGGATAGATTATGCGGTCTTCAGATCAGATCTTCTAATATTATCTTCTGATCTGATCTTCACTTAGGTTCGGATCTTCTCATCCTTTGTGGTCTTCGGGTCAACTTGTGTAAAAATCCTCATGTCATCTCAGGGCAGGTGTTAGTCAGATCTTCTGCGTAATCAAATCTTTTATGGTCTTGTGTGGGATTGGATCTTCTATGGTCTTCTGCGGGATAGCTTCAGTGGTCTTCTTCGGATCGAATCTTCTGCAGGATAGCTTCTGTGGTCTTTGGATCAGATCTTTCATTCTTCTGCAGTCTTCGGATCATCAGATCTTCTGTCAGATCTTCCAGCTTCTGTGGTCTTCAGATCATCAGATCTTTTGATAGGGCTTGAGTTATTTATCAATGATCTAGCTTTTGCGATCTTCGGATCCTTTGATCTTCTGTGGTGTTCAGATCATCTGATCTTTCTACCGGATCTTCTAGCTTATGTGGTCTTCAGATCTTTGGATCTTCTCATCTTTTTCGGTCTTGTATCTTCTGCTCCAGATGGCTCCCAGCTTCACGAAATTAGTTGCTAGCTTAGTTCTATCGACTTTTGGGTGGTGAGCTCCTGCCCATATCATCATTGGAGCCGTAGCTCCCACTCTCCAAGTGGTCCAGGCCTCACTCGACAAGGCTCCGAAGTTTTCTGAAAGTGCCCTAATCTGCGAGTTCAATGGTTTTTGGCCGCAGTTGACAACTCTCCATAGTTGGATCTTGAAGGTATGAAGGCCTGTCATTTCTGATGCAATTAATATCTATTCATGTGTTATGGGTTTCTTTATAGTAGATTTTGAAAACTCTAAAAGCATACAATCTATTCTAGATTTTGGCCCTTGGTTTTTTGAAAAATCAGGCCTATTCATGAAGCCATGGAACCCATCATTCGATCCCTCAACAACAGTCATAACCTCAGCACTAGTTTGGGTAAGATTTCCAAACCTATCCTTGCCACTCTGAAATTTTTCCTTGCTAGAATCCATTGGAAATGCAATTGGGAAATTTTACTGTAGGTGCCCAAAAATAGAGGAATATGCCAAAACACCTATGCATGCATCTATGTGGAAATGGACTTTAGCACCAAATTCCCAGCTGAAATAAACCTATCAAGTAAAGACTATGTGTGGAACTAGAAACTCGATTATGAGAGTGTCCTCTTTAAATGTCGATCCTGCTTTGAGATAGGTCATCTAGCCAAAAATTGCCCAAAAGCCTCCCAAAAAAATGCTAGAAAAAATCACCACAGATCTACATGGTGGGAAGGAGCACAAAAGGAACACTACACTGTCATCAAAGGAGAATACTCTTGAGAAAACTCTGAATCACAATAAATCGAGCAAGAAAGAAACAACTCTCAAAACAAGGAGGGGGAAAACCCTTCCCAACTCGACAACCCTTCAAGCATCAACAATTATGAGGATTCGAATATCGCACAAAATAAATCTTCATTTAATAGCAAATCATATCTACCAGACCAAACTTCTCCTCCAACCATCTTCAAAAGGAAACCAATGTCCCAAGAACCAGAAGAGATGAAGGAGATGCAAGATAAAGGAAGTTGGAAGACCGTAGAGATAAAAAAATCTAGAGCACCAATCTCGCCAAGAAAGATGAGGAGCCAGACAATTAAAAACTAAGAAAATTATAGGTCAGATAGACCAATTTGGTCTCAGTGGACGTTAACCACCATCATCATCATCATCATCATTATTTTTTTTATATTAATATCATTAATTATTTAAAAATAATAATAATAATTATTTTTTTTATATTGAATATTAAATTTAATAAAGTTTCTTCATGACATCATAACAAAAACTCTAATAAAAATTGGAATTTTAAAAAGTGGTAAAAGCTTAATTTTAGATCATTCAATTTTTTTCTATAGAGGCTTGACTGAGCATAATATCTTGATCGAGCAATGTAGCTCGATTGAGCCATAACGCTTGATCAAGCTATGTAGATCGATTGAGTTGATGTTAACACATATATGGCTCGATCAAGGCTTTAAAAAACACTTGAGTGAGCTATCTGAATTTGAAATTTAGGCTCTCGATCAAGCCTCTTAATTCCTAAAATCCAGAATTTCAGCACTGGTTTTGCAAAATTTCCTCCATCACCATTTTTTACCCTAGTGGACTTAGGGTTAAATTTGTCCTTAGGTGGTGGAGTTGATCATGTTGGATTCATAAAGGAATCCTCTATAATTTCATATGAGTTTTACATTTTCTAATTCATATGATATTTTTCATCTAATTTATTTTAAACATAATGCTTGAAATTTTTTTGAACTCCTTTAAAGTGGTTGAATAAAAAATCAATATCATAAAATATACACAACAATAAAATTTCAAAAAATACCATGATATTCATTTACGAGTCATCTTCAAAATAGTTCTTTTGGTTTTTCAATTTATTTAAGTAGTTGAAAAAAAATCTTATGTGAACACATGGGCCCCCAAAATGCAATTGAAATATTACTTCACCAATTTTAAAAAATAATAAAAATATATTTTTGCATAAGAAAATAATTTCTAATATTGAAAAATTAGCTCTCTCTATGTAGATCATGCTAATCTCTCTCTCTCTCTCTCTCTCTCTCTCTCTCTCTCTCTCTTATATATATATATATATATATATAGTATATATATATATAGATATATATATATATATATATATATATATATGTATTGTATATGTATAATGTATATTATATACATATAACATATTACATATAACTATACATATACTATTAAATACATACATACATATATACATATAGATATATACATATAATATATATAATATATATATATAATATTATTATATATATATATATAATATATATATATATATATATATATATATATATATATAAATATACATATATATATAATCATTTTAGACTAATCTATGCTACGTGAACACACACATACCTCTTTAGATCTATGAAAATTTGCAAGGACAAACATTTCATTTAATGGAAAATTGACATATTATATTACACTAAATATTTTTGAAAAAATTAACATTAGGAGAAGAACATAATTCTCCACAGTTTGTTCTGAATCAAAATTCACAATGCTTATAGTAATTTTGAGGGATTCAATTCGATAAAGGGGGAAAAGCTTGAAATTTCATAGCATGTTTGGCCTAGAAATGTAACGCATCTTCATGCATTTGTTGTTTTTCCACGACATTGGTTCTAGGATAGAGTCTTACAATTTGTGACACTACCAAACCAAGAATCACAATGATACTACTTTCCACAATGGAATATAAACACGAGTAAATCTACTAGTGCATAAAATATGGACAACTTTTTACAATTTTCAACCCAAATTTGTTATATTAATCAACATATGATACAACAGTCTAGGGCTCTCGTATGAGGGATAATGGCCCTCATACATCCACTGATACAAGACACAAAACTATCGCTTGGTGTCAGTTTGTTGACAACCAATGTTCCCATACAAGATAAACTCACCATATAGTGCACTCTCTTAGCTCCTCCTAATCATACTATGTGCTGCCAAGTCTTGGGGCTCCCAATCTACAACTCATACCCCTACCAATTCTCCAAGTCCATCTTGGAACTAAACCTCAGCTATCAATATTCTCACTAGTTGTGCCTTAGTCCATCAAGGGCATAACAGATAGAGACTCATGTTGATTTGATCACAATTGTGTTTGTAAACAATTCTCAATCTACCCTTTGTTTCTCTTAAGTTTCTTAGGGACTTCAGCCCATTATGTTCTTCCTATGTTGTTCCAATAAATACCAACATAGAGCATGAAGGGATGCAACCTATCACTGCAAGATGTCCATCTCCCACAATGAACATGAGATAGGAGGACTTCCCATCATTTGTTGTAAAAGTCCTCCACACACAAGTCTACAGTTTCTTAACTGCTCTGTTCATTTGTCAACCCTTGAGCTCAACGACTACCACTCTAGAAACCATCTAGCTCCATGAAGATGGTGCACACCGGGATCCAACTTGGAAAATATCATGTTGTCCTCGAGGAGACCATAAATTTCCAATCACATTCATACTTGGTCCACTCTCATGCTGCCCTCCAATAGATCACAAGTGATGAATCCTTGTTGTAGCATTTTCTCCTATTTAGGGCAACCAATCATCTAGGAAACCCTTCCTCTTCTCTACCAAGAGACTTCACCAACAGCCATCTACCTACAAAACATCAACTCAAGAGGATGAGTAAAATTCCCTACAGCATTCTATTACCCCTCTTGACACTGTACAATGCTTATGATGATCTGTTGCTCTAAATGTCCTTCAATTTTCCTAATATAGGACTATTATCCACCTCACATAAAACTATCATCATGTATTCATCTACAACCACAGCTTGTTTCTCCCTCCACTCCTTAGGACTTGTGCTTTATGGCACACCAACAACCCTAAATCCCTACTCTAATCACTATATCTCCTTCACTAATTGGGTTGCCACCTTCGTTGTCCACTCTAGGCACCTTAATAATTGTATTAGATCTTGGAATACTTCACAAGATACCCTATTGTACTCTCGTGTGAACAACAACATAAAATTTCCCTCTAGGAAAGGAATATACCATTATTTAGGTTGTAACCTTCTTTTGATTTCTACAACTAGTAGAGAAGGTCTCACTATCCCTCTCAACGCTCTCAAAAAAGCTTCAAAAGTTGATGTTGTAGAATCCTAATCTTGAGGCCTATAACAATCACAACATCCACTCATAAATAGCGCAGAACAATCCCAATAATTTCCTCTAATCCATGACCCACTCTCAAGGGAACGAACACTTAATTTTAGGTGTTAAACTACTCTAAGACATCTCCAATGTGACTTGCAATATGGCTTAGAGGTGCAACCCTGATGCTGAGAGATTTATATCCTAAACAAACCCAAAATCACTTGATTATTTCACTTATGCCATGCCTCTACCTCACTATCAATTTCAGAGGTATTCTATGAAGTTAGATGCACTTAGGATGTGAAGGAATGACCTACAATGTCACTCATATATATACGATATCATGTGGTTTTAAGACATAGCTTGTGGCGCTCCAAAAATGTCAAGCTAACCTCCATTTGGTGCCACATTAACCCATATACTCACTAAAAAATTCATATCTCATGTTCTAGACCTCATATTTGAGTTATTTTTCATGCTCCTAGTTACTCATGGGATCTTCTATCACCTCAAATCATGAGATGTCCAAAACTTGTCATGGATTCACACCCACCAGTTTGGATGCAAAGTCCACAAGCTTGGGTTTCATGCCCACAAGTGTTTTTGTGGCACTCCAACCTCCAAAACCTCGATCCTAAACACTTAGAGTACCTCCCGAGGTACCAAAAATTAAAAAAACATTCACCCATATGTCTTAACCCCTCATAGGTATTGTATTGACATTTTGACCTTGATGAGGCCTCTCTCTAAAATTGTGTTTGCTCCTCCAACATTCTTTTCACGTTGTGAATCTTAAATCAGAGGGTTTACATAATAATTCATAACACTATGGTCACAAGCAACTTTTTACCCATGGAATTTTATTATTTTCATCTTTATATTATAAATTTTTTAACGATTTTTAACTATAATAAAGTTAATATTTTCAATGACAAATAAATTATAGTGAACTAATTTAACCATTATTTTATTACTTCATTTTTTTATTCCCTTTAGAGAAAACCTCTATTGATTATAAATATGACCCTTATTCATGTATATTAAAATTTCAATCTTTTAGTAGGTTGGGTAATAACTAAGCATAGAATAATAAGGTGAGGGAGATCACATTACAAAGACCATGGAAATGCCAAAATGGGAGGATGAAGGATGTAGAGATATTGTATTTAAGGAGGCAATAATAAACATAAAAAAAATTAATAAAATTATTTCTAAATATAAAAATGTATAAACATATATAAAGTATCAATATAACTATAGTTAAGATTATTTTAACCATATAAATTAATTAAACAATGATTCCATATATTACCATTATCATTAAAAACAATGATTCATAACTTAATTTAAATTTAGTTAATAAATATTAAAAACTTAGTCGACTCAAATGAACTTCTTTTTTTAGAGCACCCTCTTCTATATAAATTAGTAGTAGTATATAATATTAGAAAAAATTTAAATTATTTAAATTTATAAACATGTTAAAGAAAAATGTCAAATGCATTATGTGTATGAATTATTGAAGTTTTAATAAATTAGATAATATTTTTATATATATATATATATATATGAAATATTAAAATATGAATATATAAATGACTAGTATAGATCTTATTTTAACTCCACGTTTAGTAAAAAAGAGCTCATAGGATCACTATCTAGATGTGCAAACCTTTCATCAAGTTTGAACTAAAAAAAGTGTGCATTTTGAGAGATGTTATCCATCTTTATACTTGATAGATTATAAGTTAAAATGTGTTTATACTAATATATTTTTCCATAAGAGATGAGTACTCAACATAATTTATTTATAAGAGATTGACTATATGACATGTTATTTTTTAAAAATAAAAAATATGTGGTCTCTAGACTAAGGCAACATAAAAATAATATATTATATGTTTGATGATAAAGTTTTTTACTGTCCCTAAGACCAATAACTCTTATATTGTAAAAAACAATCAAATTAAGTATTTTTATCATTAAATTTCTGAATTTAAACTAATCCTAAAGAAGTTAACAATGTTGGTTAAAGTTGCTAATGGATACCTAAATGTTACTAATGAATTTGAGAAAGTTCTACTTTTAATTGTTTATTTTCTTGAAAATTACCATTATGGTGGTAGTTTCAAAATGAGATAAGTATTATATATGAATTGTTTGTTTTCTTGAAAGTTACAATTATGGCGGTAGTTTCAAAATCAGTTAAATATTATGTATGATGTTTCATTATCAAAATTTCTATCAATAAAATAATTTTTCAAGTTTAACCGATTTTTTTTTTTAATTTATATATTTAAACAAATTTAAATTTTTCAATAAATATTTCATAAATTTTAAATATTTCAAAAAATTAAACTAAAATATTTTTTTGTTATAATATATATATATAGATATATTAATTTTTACTTGTCAAATTATTTTTATGTTCAAGAAAAAAAATAACTTGGATTAAATTTGGTTTGAGAAATCACAACTCACAAATACATACACCATCAAAATCTTACTAGAATAACACCTTGCTTGGGCCACTTCAGTCCTATTAACATGATTTATTAACATGATATTTTTAGGTTTCATCTAAAATCCATTGGTGAAATCTGGGACTTCGACTACGACTTTGGAAACCATGAAGCTTGCATCGTATGTTGGCATTATGGCATAGTTTTGGAGCTATGGCACAAGTGTTGTCCTTGATGGCAACTCTCCCTGGTAACATATCTCAGTTCAGGCACTCAGAAAGTAGAAAAAGACATATACGCAGGTTCATCTAGACGAAGGCGCGTATACACGCGGGTTATACATTACAAAAGTGTGTATATGTTGGGGATCATTCTTTTGGTCCATGGCAGTTAGATCTTGGAACTTGAACCTATGTTTTGGACCATGGCGTCTCGTCAGATGTGTTGATCCCTAGTTTTGGGTTCATGGTATTGAATGGTTTTGGACCATGGTATTAGGGAAGGCCTAAGGCTATAAAAGAGGAAGGAGATCTTGTGACAAATTACCATCTGAATTATTATTGAAGATCTGATAAAGTGCTAGAGCTGGTATATTGGGTGGTGATGCAGATCTGGATCTGAAGGAAGGAAGAACCTTAGCGCAAAAGGAAGGATAAGGTCTATTCACGGGTCATAATCTTTAAGACTAAATGATAGTATCTTTGTATGATTTTGATCTGCTAGATGTGGCGCTTGTTTGATCTATAAGTCTGAAAATCTGGGTTAATTAGTGATTGAATATCTGGAAGAGTGTGTTGTCCTTTATAGATCTGTACGCTGGTTCAGTGAAGCAAAGGTGCGTATACACGCAGTTTAGGTGAAGTGAAGGCGCGTATACGCAGGTTGTTCCATACGCAGATGTGTATGCACGCAAGTTACAGACTGTTGAAATAGCGTATATGCTTTAAGTTGTGATCTAGTTGTTTCTGCTTATTGCTGCTGTGTTCTAGGTTCTGTTGTGTGGTTTCTAATATTGTGTTTTGGGTACATCTGTAAGAAGAATATCTACTTGATTTAGATCTAATTTGTGAAAAGGAGATTGGTTGATTCTTGATGATTGTTTGATGTTCATGGATCCAGTCTGAAAATTGATGAAACGTGGTCCCTGGAAGAAAGAAAGGGTTGTAGCCTTCTATAGGCCAGCACCTACATACTAGTATCTTGGGTAGTGCAAGAGCTAAGGGGGTTGTAGCTCCCTTCTAGGAGAGCCTGGAAAATGAGAAGAGGGTTGTAGCTCTCTGCAGGTTGCAGCCTGCATACTGGTAAAAGGACTGCACCAGTATATTGTAAAAGAAGTTTCTAATTGAAAAGAAGATAGAGACGAATTGCAGCAGGTGGTTTTCACCCACATTGGGTTTCCACCTTATATCTTGTGTTTTTGTGTGTGACTGTCTTTCTACTCTGTTTTACTGTTTCTGGTTACTGTTATTTGATTCTGCATCACAGATTAACAATCATCATCAGAAAGATTAAGTAAAGTAAAATCTTGTTTTGTATACGTGGGTTTCCTTCTGCATAATCGCGTATATACGCAGGTTAATTAAATAGAAGCAGCGTATATCATTTGTTTTGAAAAAAGGAATAATTACCTTGATAATACTGATTCCCCCCCCCCCCCTCTCAGTATTATTTCCAACACCTTTCATCAGAGTTTTCTTTTAAGTTAGAAAGATCATTGATTAAGGATGTTATGCTCCTATCATCACCAAATTTTGCAAGAAATACTTCTTGAAAAGTGTCCCAATCCCTTATTGAGCCTGCTGGAAGGGAAAAATACTAAGATCAAGCAGATCCTTGGAAGGTATAAGGGAACAGTCTGATTACAACATCTTCATGTACAACTCCATTAAGATTCATGGCTAGCATAAAGTTATTAAGATGTTCTTTAGCAAGAAGACCATCATCAAGATTGTACTTAGGTAACCTTTTTTCTAGGTTTGCTGGGAGAGCATTTGGATTAGCAACTAGAACAACACCAAGATTCGTCCAAGGTTAAGCGGGTTGATTGGCCATAACTTGAGCTAGAGACTAGGAAGATAGGAAGGCCAGTCCAGAAGTAGGTATAGATGGAAAAGAACTTACTACTAGGTTAGTACTACTAGTAGTAGTACTAATTGGAGAAGTGGATTGTTGAGAAGAAGTGGATTGAGTAGAAGTGAATGGATGGAAGAGTGATGTGATCTCGCTGGTATCTGATTCAAAACTTGATGTGATAACTTTCCTACATCGTGGAGAGATGGGAAACTCAAAATGAGTTACTCCAAGACTTTCACTTTGAAATCTAGTTAATACACTAGTTTCTCATAATAAGGAAGTAACACTCTCTTCAAAAGCTTCGGGTCTCTCTGGTTTCTCGTTAGACATGGATATTTGTATCAAAGAGTGAAAATTTGGAGACTTGGGAGTGTAATCTAGAGACAGTGGTTGTCTTACTACTTCAGGAGATGAGGGAGATGTTTCTACAACTTCAGATTTCTGATCCGAAGATTTTGAGCGAGATCTAGAAGGTGTAGAAGTTGTGGAGGGGTTTTGACTCTTATGAATGCTTTTCGATTGATCTTTAGGTTTATATGCAATTCATCGTCAAATGGCCCTCCTTCTAGTGCAAAAATGTTGAAGCCTCATATTTTTTAGCTCCAACATGGGGGATAACCACCCGGTCCAGACCTTAAGACGGCTCCTTTTCTGTTTAAAGTGGTGGCTCCAACTGGGGATGATGGGACCAGTTTCCCAGTGTGGGTTTTAAAATGAGAGTGGGTGGTTTTCAAGCAACTGAAAATAAGATAATGATAACTAAATGACCTATTATATCATGCAAATCTCTAGCTAACTTAATCTAATATACACCTGGGTATTTCTGTGTGATATGCGATCTAAAAAGATATATATTTGACATGTGATAATAAAGATCAATCATGCATAAAACAAAGGTGATAACGTATAAAGATAATTTGTTTGATTAAATACTTAGTCAAAGAAATTTATAAACTATATCGCATATATCTGATTATTTATATATGAAAATAAACAATTTTAGCTAGGCATCGTACAATAGGGAAATTAACACTTAACAGAAAGAACATATCTCATATACAATTCATGAAAATAGAGTGTTATCACTAATTAAATAGAAAAATAACTAATCATATGAGATAGAAGTACCATATATGTTAAGTTCTGCTCATTTAACTAATGACATAGATCAACTTCTTTCTTTAGATAAAATTATCTTCCAAGTATACAATAGTGCATCAACAAAGGAATGTAGTCTGATATTTTAAAGAAATAATCATGTTCCATAATTTCATCGAATCATTCACAAACTTACAAAAGTGCATTCTTTGCAAATGTTTTTGATAAAATTATGGACCCTTCCCTAAACGCATGAGAAGGGTATAAATATTATTCTAACTTATATTCAAAAATAGATTATACAAAAATTTGAGGAGGTTTCAAACAACCTTCCTCCTAAATAGTTAACCAACTCCAAAAATAAAAGTGATTTGATGAGCAGAGGCTATGATAATAATTTGTTGTTCGTCATCTTTTCTTTTAAATTGCATATATCGGCAATTAGTTTGACTTGAGGACGTTCCCCAAACTGTGTTCTGACTTGTCCTGCGAAAATTGCATCTATGAGAGATGGCAGCATCCACTGAGTTGAATGGAGTGAGCAGTTAAGGGTCATGATTCGACTGTGTGGCTTGACAAGGTATTGCTAATATGCCTCCCAGTCATTCTTTGTTATCTTTGTGATTGCTTCCCTTAGGATGTCTGCTCTTTCCTTCCATCTTTTATGCAAGTCATTTAGATTTGGTAGTTCTTTCGAGTTGCCTTCCTTCAATAGGTTGGTGGTATACAAAATGTGGTGTACACCCTTACTATGTTCTTTGACACACTAATTGCTCTTGCCACTGCTAATTCATCTTGTTTGATCCTCACATCCCAATCTGTGAATAGAATTTACTTATGTGTCTCTTCTATCTTAGGCAGATTAGCTTTTATTCCCTCTTTTGTTTCTTGCCACTCGATGAATTCTGAGATTCTTGTGTTTAGATCTATAAATTCAGTTCTTTGGTCAATCGCCTTATCCATTAGCTGGTCACTGGTGATTAGATAAGGAGCGATATGTGACATATTTTGGCTAAACAATTCTTTCTGTTTTAACAAGAGAGGATTTAGCTCTAGTGCCTCTTTGATGAATTCCTAGACAGTAGGAACATCCTTATATTTTTCCATGGCTTGCTGAAAGTCTTGGAGTTGCATGATTTTGGCCTATATGTCTGCTTCATGGCTTATCTTCAACACCTCCATGATCTATTGAAATTGGGCTAACTTCTCAGCAGCTTGCCTATTCACACTTTTCTTCTCTGTTTCAAGCTATTGCTCGAGCTGTGTAATCTTCTCTTCCTTTTCCTTCAACAAAATAGATATCTTGGCAGCCTTATCCATGGTGGTAGTTGCATATGCCCCTGTAAACTATGATAGTCTGGTCAAGTTTTTGGCTGGATTGGAAGGAATCTCCTTCCAAACTATGTCCATTGGTTCATTCCCATGTGGGATTTCAGGTGTCTCTATTCTCCTTGTTTTCCTTTGAATTATTACTATAGCCTTATGCAGTAAGCTATAGAACACATCTAGATGAGAGATTTCAGTGACCCTTAAGACAATTTCTAATGTGGGAAAAGCGGGAATGATTTTAGTCGGATAAGACATTGTCACTTCCTCATCCATTGGTTCAGACTCTATATTTTTTTGAATATGCAGAGGACTTTGATACTCCATGGTTTCCTAGGTATCTGTCATCTTGGGAGTGTTTCGTAGTTTTTATTGAATTGATCCCACTCCCATTCCAAACTGCTTCTTTTGATTTCAGAACTGATATCTCTAGGTGGGTTGCTTGTACCCTTCTTTTTGGCTGACCTCCTACTAGATTCGGATGTATTCTTAGTGTCTCTAGCCCTCCCTGTATCTAATTTTTTCCTTGTACCCATTTGAGACTCTATGCGAGAATTAGGTCCCTCGATATTGATAGTCACACTCAGTGTAGGCTTGTCCTCATTTTTTAACAAATGCAGCAGAATTATTTTGAGCCTTTTGTTTCTAAACTCCTGAAATCTTTCAAAATCTTCAGGACTCAGATTTGCCCTTGCCCACTCAAATGCTTGTTCGAAGGATTTAGCTAACTGTAAAAGGTCTTCAGAATTATTAGCCTCATGATTATAAGGCTTGATCTTTGTTGTAGTAGTAATGTTATGTGTCATTTTTTCTGGATCGAATTGCCTTTTTGGCAAAGTATGGAGCCCGAGGCTTTCTAGGCTTACTGACTCTTTGGCTGCATGGTTAAAATTTGCTAATGAAAAGAAACTGCACCAAATAGGAAAACATGGCCATAATGACTTCTTGCTTTCTTTTAGGACTTTGGTCAAGCCTTTTCCCACAGTCTGGTGGGCTATTTCTCTTGCTAATAATTTATCAGAGACAATTAAAGGGAGGACATGTGGGTCCGTTGTACTGCCAGAAACCTTGATGTATGTAAACCATTCTTCAACAAAATACTTGCCCACTACTAGAAGTGTTGGAGAGGTAAATCCCCTCTACGGATAGAGGCGATCCCTACTAGCCCAGAACGGGTCTAGCAACAATCAAACAATGCTATCATTCAAGTTCCGAATTGCAAATAAAAGGTAGGTGATGAAGACCTACTTGAGTTCCAACGCTTTTGTTCGTAGAAGAGACGTCGCCCATGCTCCTTTGCCTTGGCCGGTCACAGTCCTCCACTATCTCCATGAATGGACACCTACACACAAAGAGAACAACACAAACACAAGCGTGAAATATAATATATGCAATTATACATCAGTCAGGAAGGATATAAT
>APFE030614491.1:18434-30591 GCA_000404065.3 Pinus taeda
CTTGCTCAAGGCATGGAGACAACCTTTTATAGATGAAAAGGAAGAGATAAGATCAATCACAACAATAATGGATTTGGCTTCATCACTTGGAAACTTCTATGGAATGGTGGAAAACTACCTTCCATTCAAGGAGATTCGAAGCCAAACCATCCTCACTTAACTTGGATTCAGTTGGTGAATGAGTTGGATAGAACTTTCGGAGGTTGATTGGTTAAAAACTTTGCCCAAAAAGGTTGGCGTGATTGCGAGTCTGGGACAGAGCGCTAATGGCGCGCCCCTTTTATAGGATTTTCCCCATTGGCGCGGGCATAACACAGTGGGCCAGCGCTAATGTAAAAAGGGTTATTTTTAAGGGCAAGGTGCAGGAGATGTCTTTAGGGCATATGCAGCTCATGTTCAGAGGTGAATGATGCAAGTGGTTTCAAGTCTTGTCACTTCTCACAAGTCCCGGAATGAGTCCTCCAAGGTGCAGGAGAGGGGTAATGAGGATGGTGACAAATGGTGACAAATTGATGTGTAACAGATGCCCCCTAAAGTATGAGGCCCGAGAGAGAGAGGGGTGAAGTGCTTTACAAGAACATGTGTGACTGAAAACACTACCGCCGAAGAACCTGCGAAAAGAAGTACAACTGATATCTCAAGTACATGATATATGTGGTATGGGCGCAACCATCCATAACAGAGTATATATAAAAACTGGATCCCAGGTATGGATGCAGCCATCCGATGAGGATCAATAAATGGACTCAGGTATGGTCGCAGCCATCCAATAAATGAGTCATGTAATGATTACAATAATCCATAAAATGCAGCCCATATTTCAATATGCACAATCCGGGGTCTTGCACTCCAACTCGATCCGAACACAGTACAAGTTCAGGCATGTGAATACAGGAGTCGAAGTCGAACATGCATGAACAACGTCTGATTACCAGTCAATGATGAAAACTATTAACAGACGCGAGAGGTGCCACCAATAATGACGATGGTCCTCAAGGTACTATAGGTACAATCCATGGCGTGCGAATCAATGAGCCGGTGTCGAACACCCGTAGAATCATCCGATCAGAGGCCAATGATGAAAAACTCGCGTCGAACATGAAGAACCTGCCATTGAGGCATGCAGGATCCAAGGCACCTAAAGGGAGTCTCTAGATCACCTTCTTGGATAATGAGCTGAAGGCGACAGGAGGTGATCTTGATCGAAGGTGGGCCATAATGTTCCCCACATCATCGACACGAGACAGAGAAGGACAACATGTTTTGTGTGAGGTATCAGAGGGAGGTTGAGTATTCTTTAGAGGTCAACTTCTCTCAAACATATCGGCGGCACAACAGCGGATTTGGCAGTATTTGATGTCAAATGATCAGGGGTCATGATGACAAAACGATGAGCAGATGAATGGTCAAATAGGATAACCCAAACCTATGGAGGCAAGTGTGAGACGAGATGAGATGTCCCCACCCAGACACGAATGCAGAAAGTGCCATGTTCAAGAGCGACATACTGCCGACGACGACGATTATGATTCCTTTATTCCCCCACCATTTCTGGCGAGTACCCCGATTATTATTGGATGGCAAGCTTGACGGGGATAGCATATGCTCGAATGTTGTAATTATGACAAAACGCGATGTCATTACAGTTTTAACGAGTCTGACAACGGAAAAACTCGGCGTCTTTTCATGTTTAGAGAGTTTGAAAAGGAAGCGAAAAGGAAACTCCAGGGGTGTCCTTTTTCGTGAAGTTGTGTCTCTCGAGCCCGAAAAAGTATAAAACTATGCTCGAAAGAACCACTCGGCCATTACGACCGAGGAGTACTTTTTGTGAGTAGTGACACCGACCCGAAAAAGTAAAAAAGCGATCGATACCACGTCGTTTCGCTCCCATTAGCGAACCTGAAATGACAAAGGCCCGACGATCTTTTCATTCTTTATATGGTCAGAAAAAGAGTTTAAAGACAACCGCCATTTATTTACGTTTAACGAGTCAAGAGGAATAACTCAGCAATCTTTTCATGTTTAGCGAGTCAGAAAAGAGCTAAAAGATGACTCCATAGTGACTTTTTCGTGTATTTACCGAGTCTGAAAAAGTATAAAATACAACTCGTTTCACCATCGAAGCTGCGTAAAATACCTGTCGTTGCACTAGAAGAAAACGTAAAACCCATTTTCGACCAAAAATACATTAAACTATTCAAAAATAACTTTTCTAAACCCAAAAATGAGTTAAAAATCCTATAAATAGGGTGAAAATGTAAAAAATAGAACTACTTTTACTTTTTACCTCTTGAAGAGTGAGAGTGGTCTGTTTGGGAAGCAAACTTCAGGTGGTGAATACAGCCAATCCGTGCAATCATTCGTGATCTCGTCGGCTCCAGGTAAGAGGCGCTTCCCTTAGCTCCATTTCTATACCATTTTTTATGCATTTGATTCCTGATTGAGCCTCTGCAAGGGGGATTTTCAAATTTAGGGCTTCGTCCCATTAGCGCGGGTATCCAGCACGGACCCGCGCTAATGGGGTAAATTACCCAAGGGGGTCACGCCATTAGCGCGACTATTTTAAAAAGAGTCGCGCTAACCGTGCAACTCAAATTTTCCCATGGTTTTACCCGTTGCATTTGAATTTTTCTTGGATCATAAATTTCCCAATGTTCTAATGATGGTGTATTTGTCCTTGTGGGTGCAGGAAACAAGCCAAAATGGTAGTAGAGTGGAAAGAACAAGAACACGATGCCGTGGACGCCTTGGCAATTGAGGATGAGGGGTGCATGAATGCTTTGAGGGATTGTGGCCTCAAAAATTTCTTCCTTACATCATATATGCGGTCTCAACCTGAGTTGCTACAGTTCATAATTGATGCTTGGGATGTGGACGACCAAGTATTTCGTCTACAGAACCAGACCTTAGAGCTTGAGGTATCTGATGTATATTTCATCACCGGGTTGTCATGGAGAGGGGCAGTTCCCATTTTGATTGGTAGTAGACCTTCTGGAGAGAAGGTAGGCGAAGTAAAAGCCCGAGTGTGTCCGTAAGCACAATTCGGGAGACAGAATGCTAAGGTGGCTATCAGCACCATCTGGGACTTGACACTCAAGGTGATTCTATTCAACATCACACGTGCAGCTGGGGTACAAGTGCCCCATGAGGTGAGCAAGAACCATCTGATACTCCCGACGGAATGCCTCAGCCCCACCATCTTTGATTGGGCTACAGCTGTGACCACTAATATCAAAAGGCAACTCACAAATTGTAAGCGTGCAGATGTGAAACAATTCGCATATGGCTCGATTGTGGTATCATTCTTCTTGGAGCGAATACCACTTTTCCAGATCTAGAGAGCCGTAGTGGCGGATCCATTGCCACGAGAGCCTAGGATGGCCCGCTGGGCGGCATTGATGCCTAGAGGAGGAGGGGGCCAGGAGATGTCACGGTAGCCCGAGTTCTTCATATGGCTTCGTCGACAGCTGATCGTGATCTAGGATTGGCCTTACGCAGGAACCAGTTTCATGGGGGACCCAGACCTTCCATTACCAGAGGGGGAGGAATGGGAGGAGGAGTTAGGTATGAACTCCTTGTTTTTGATGTTTTATGTATTTTCATTTTTTTTGTCTTTTTAATACATGCCTGTTCTGATGACGATTGTATGTATATGCAGACGTCGGCCCAGAGCGACCAGCCGGCCTGTCTCCTACAGCGCTGAGGGGCCAACCCGCAGTCGACCCTCAGGCAGGGGTTACCGTGGGGGAGGAGCTGATACAGAATCGCGAGGGGCTCGCCCAAGGGATTCTGGGTTATGCTAGATTGGCGGATGTGCCTTTCGCATATCAGAGGCACACAGTGGGGGTGCCGACTCGCGTCCATCATCTGCTGAGATGATTGGTGCACGCGGTGATGTGCTATCATGAGCACCACCGTGATTAGACTCCTAGGTTTTATTTTCTGCATATTTTTTGAGAGACATGTGTCTCAGATGTACGGAGAACACAGACTATCCAGACATGTACATTTATTTTTAGAGCGCCTCAGTGCGCCACATGATATATATATATATATATATATATATATATTATATATATATATATACACGTTGTTATGGTTTATTGTATTTTTATGCTTCTTGTATTATGTTGATTTACATATTATGCAAATGTCTGTCCAATACATAGTTAGCTAATGATCGGTTACTGCATTAAGTGTCTTGGAATATTTTGATAAGTAATGAAATCAAAATCTCTTTCCAATAACTTAACACGTAAATACAACCTTAAAATCCGATGATCTCTGACGGAATAACGCCCGTTGAGCTGGTGGACTACAAGTTGAGAATCTAAGTTTACAACCAATGTGCGAATTCTGAGGTTAATTGCCTCAGCTAATAATTCAATCATAGCACTATATTCAGCAACATTGTTTGTTGTACAACCCAGACACACCCCTTGAATATCTACTAACTCACCACGAGGATCGTAGATCACCCATGCCGCAGATGACAAGTTGCGAGTGCTACGGGAAGCACCATCAGCGAAACCAACGTAAGGTGATCCATACATCTGTTCAAGAAGCAAAAGACACAATAAGCGGCAATCATGCCGACACACTGAGATAAAAACTAAATAAACACGCACACACAACACACTGCTGAAAGCATACGTATGTACAAAAAGAGAGAGTGCCTGGACTCAGGCATAATATTTCTTGAGGTAAAGCCCATTTCGAGGCCTGTCCAGGGGATTACCTTCATAATATACAAGCTCATATGCACCTTTTTGTAAAACTCTTTTCACAATATAGTGCCCATGCCACATAGGCTCGAGTTTTCCTGCTCCCAGCTTATCGTTAGCTTGATCATAGATCAGTACTAGATCTCCCTCGATGAAAGAGTGGGGGTTAACAGCATTATCGAAGTGAGTTTTCACTCGCTTCTTCTGAGCTTCAATAGCTAGGGAGGCTAGAAGACGAGTCTCATCCATCCGTTCTAAGTAAAGAAGTCACTCTTCTACAGGGGTAGTATCGGGGAGTAACTCGACGACTAATTTCAGTGAAGGAATCTCACACTCAATGGGAAGGGTCGCCTCCAGTCTGTAAACTAACTGAAAAGGAGTGAAACCGGTGGCGTCCTTCACGGAGGTACGGTAGGCCCAGAAAGCGGAGAACAACATTAGATGCCAACTAGACTTGTGCATGCCAACAGTTCTTTGAAGCATCGTGCCCAAAACCTTGTTCACGGCTTCCACTTGACCGTTTGCCTGAGGATAGTACGGAGTTGAACTATCATGCCTAAGACCTAGCTGGGTTGTTAACTCGGCCATCATGTGATTACGAAAATGTTTTCCGTGATCAGTGACGATGGCTTGTGGAACTCTGAACCGCGAAATAACATGATTAAACAGGAACTGCACCGCGGTTTGACCATCTTCTGACAATGTAGGCATCACCTCGGCCCATTTCGTAAAATAGTCTACAGCAACGATGATGTATCCATGCCCCCCAGCTGAACGAGGATTACAGGTCACATAATCGATGCCCCATTTGGCAAAGGGGCCGACGGTTACAACGGGGTGCAGCAGAGCAGGGGGTGCACGCATCTTCCGTTGGTAAATCTGGCATTTATGACAGGAACGGACAGCAAGAATGCAATCCTTGAAAATGGGGGGCCATAAATAGCTAACACAGAGGATTTTCTGTGCAGTGGCATATCGAGACATGTGACCGCCACAAGCACCAGAGTGGCAGTCATTTAGAACTCTCTCGGCTTCTTCGAAGGTTAAGCATCAGCGAAGAACAGAATCAACACTCAGACGGTACAGGGTGTCCCCAATGATGTGATATGGTTGGGATTGGTGTCAAATCCGTCGACGAGCGTCCTTAGAGGTCTCGGGACGGAAAGAGGACGTCTACAAGTAGACAATAATGTCCCCGTTACCAAGGATCAAGGGTGCTGATAAGGAAAAGAGTTTCGTCTAGAATAGAATCCTCTATCTGAGAGGATGCAGCAGTGGATGGCAAAGAACACAACAGTTCGGCGAAGACGAGTGATTTCTTAGACTTAGCAGCAGTAAATTCCAAGTCAAACTCTTGGAGGATGATGATCCACTTTGAGTATTTGCCCCCCAGCAATTTTTGTGACAGAATATAAGTCATGGGGTTGCAATCGGAGATCACCGTCGTAGTACGCAACAAGATATAGTGACGGAATCGTTGGACGGCGCAAACAGCAGCGAGGGCCAACTTCTCGACATATGCATATCGAGTTTCCGTATCTAATAAGTTGGGACTAAGGTAGTAAATGACATGTTCGATGCCATCGTCATCATCTTGTACCAAAACCATACCTATGGTGGTATCAGCAGCGGCCAGGTATAAGGTATAATCACGATGATAATTTGGAGGCCACAACAAAGGGGCGGAAACTAGAAGAGTTTTGAGACGTGCAAAAGACTCTTCGGCTATGGCGTCCCATCGAAATGGGGTGTCACACTTAAGTAATCGTGTGAAACCCTTTGCCACTTCGACATAGTTTGGGATAAATCGTCGTAAGAAATTAGCTTTACCCTGCAAGCTCTGCAGTTGCCGCAAAGAAGCAGGGGGAGGAAGATTCAAAATTGCCTCGACTTCAAGGGAATCCAAGCGGATTCCCTCTCGGGAGACGATAAACCCGAGAAGTCGGCCAGATTCGACGCAGAATACACATTTATACGGGTTTAGTTGGATAGAATAGTGTCGACAGCAAAGAAAAGTCTCGCGAAGATGTGATGGGTGGTCCGAGCGCTTAGTTGAATGAGCGTGAAGGTCATCCAGATAAGGCTGTACGATGTGCCGAATATCGTGAAAGGCGTAAGACATCGCATGCTGGAAGGTGGTGCCGGCATTTTTAAGACCGAAGGGGAGATTTTTGTAAGCGAAAGTACCCCACAGACAGATAAAGGTCGTCTTGTGTTGATCAGCGGGGGCGATATTAATCTGGTTGTAGCCAGAAAAGCCGTCCATAAACGAATATATTTCACTGCCTGCACATTCGTCAATGAGTTGGTCAATGAAAGGTGTGGGGTAGTTATCTTTTGGGCAGGCTCGATTAATGTCGCGATAATCGACACAGACGCAAATAGTACCCTGCTTTTTATCTACAGGGACAATATTTGAGACCCAATCTGCAAGTGGGATAGGATAAATAAACCCAGCTTTAAGAAGTTTTTCAACTTCCGCTTTGATAGCTGTCGCCTTACGAGGGTGCACGGGACGCAAACGCTGATGAACAGGTTTGGCCCCGGGATACGTAGGTATCTCATGCACTACAATGGATGGATCGATACCGGGCATCTCTTCGTAGGACCACGCAAAAACGTCATGAAATTTGCGAAAATGTGTTATATATATTTGAATCTCCTCAGGAGTGCAAGTGACTCCTATATAGATGTTCTCGACAATCCCTGGTTTAACAGAGATGTCGATGGGTTGGGTCTGCGTGATGTTCCATAAATTCCCTTCAGACAATGTTTGATAAATCTGGATGAGCGTCTGAAGAGGCTGTGAAGGGAGACATGGAGCAAACCGCTCGAGACAAGCCAGCGTTTCCCGGAGGGTAGGGAGAAACGAGGAACGGTGGTGAAGATGGGACCACGGACGTTCTTCAAGAGACATGGTCTCTATAATGGCCTCGTCGGAAGGAAATATTTCCTTTAACAGATCCGAGGAGGTGCATTCTACAAACCAGGGGGGAAAATCATCTGAGTCAAGCGCCCCACTTGAAGCAGCGGGTTCAGCATGAGGGGACGATGCAGCAACAATTTCAATGTAGTTGAGCTCGGCTGGACTCAACGGCATCTCCTCGCCCCACGATTCTATCTAGTCGATGGGGGGAAGGGCCCAAGGATCAGAACGAACCGAAATCATAGAGATAGAGGCGAGGTTTGGAGGTGGGAGGGAGAAAACACCCATAAGGGTGGGATCTTTGAAGAGCCCGGCTCCCACACTCTCAAAAGGAATGGAGGTATGTTCAACGAAAGGTACATTTCCCTCAGAAGAGGAAGCGAAGAAGGAAAGCTGGTCTACCATGACAATTTTCCCTTGGTGAGGGAAATGGATGACACAGAAGAGGGATGAAGCCACGACACGCATGGCATACGTCCAACTCCGACCCAGAAGGAGGTTGTATGTGAGATTCGTGTGAATGACCTCAACTTCTACTTCCATGGTTTTTCCCTTCTAAGGTGATTGGAAATCGTTGAAGAATACCATAAGGATGGGATTCTCTCCTATCGAAAGCTTCCAAAGTCGTAGGAGACTGGCTCAGAGTCGAAGACCCGATCGCTTTCCAACAAGCAATAGACATAATGCAAGTCGATGCGCCCTCATCAATAACTGTACGATGAATCGTTTTTGAGTTGATGATGACTTGGATAAGAAAAGCGATCTAATGAGGCAGCCTCGGGACATGGCTCTCGAGATCGAAGGTAATCAGATCCGAATCTGCCGGGTCGATGCCACCGATGGCCGATAGCAGGGACTTCCTCTGAGGGGGGGAGCTCTGGAGAACTTCTAAGGCGGAGATAGTCGACGGAGCCTGCGCTAAGTCCTCTACGATGCTATAGTGCTAGGCAGCACGAGCATTCGGGTTGTAAGAAGATCGCCTGAGTACTCCTTTAGGAGGGGGTCGGATGGTCGTCTCAGTACTTGGTCTCTCAATATGGAGTGGACCAGAGCTGGACGAAGGAGCACTTGAGGGAACCTCAGGCTCCTTCTCGGCGGACGACGGATACTCCTTTGCTCGAGTCGTTACATGAACAGGAATAGATCCAGCCATGAAGACTTGGGAACCAAAGGGAGAAGAAGACGGGTCAGCCACCATTTGAGTCTGCTGAGAGGGAAAAGGTTCTTTAAGAACCGCAAGAACCCTAGGAGCGCCTTTCAACAAGCAACTAACTTCGGATCACCTTGGGCAGTCCTTAGTGTAGTGATCCTCCTCACAAATGAGACAAGGATATTTGAGTTTGCGCTTAGCTCCTTCCTCGGCTGGAGGCTTGGAGGATTCCTATTTAGGTTGCTCAGATTTATTTTTTCCTTTTCCCTTTTTCTTTCCTTTCGAGGCCTTACCCACCGTGGTGGACTAGACGGCGTTGACCTCGGAAGTACTACCAGAATTTGAACCACCCTGAGAAGTGTTTTCGTTAGAAGCACCTAACTTTTGCTTCCCAGGGTTTGAAGATGATTTTTTAGAGGCTGGGTTCACAGAGCCAATAACTCCATCGACAGATGGCTTCGACGGAGCCTTGGATGTACCGGGTCTCGGGGCGTCCGGTAAATTCTCATACAAAGTACCTAACTGAGAGTAAACTAAGTCCAGGTACTGAGCGCGCGTGATCACTTGCTCTTCAGTCACACAGGCTCCCATAGCAATGTCCCGTGCAATCTTAGGGACAAATGAAGTCGTGAACCAATTGGTGAGGAGTTGATCAGGAATCCAAAACTTGATCAACCGGCGACGCCTTCTCCATTCATGTATATGATCGGAGATATGCGTAGTTGTATCCTGCTTAAGAGACATAAGGAGATGGGTCCCTCTCTCATACCGAATGGGTAACTGAAAGTGAGTAAGGAATGCCATAGCCAATGAATTAAAATCCTGAAATGACGCGCGGGTCAATTCAATATACTATTTAGCGGCAGAACCAGTGAGAATCCTTTGGAAGAGGCGAAGTCGAATCGAATCATCGAGCCGTGAATTAGACGAACACCATAAGTGATACGTCATTACATGGGCTTGAGGGTCCTCTCCAGCTTTGCCGTCAAATTTGGGATAGTCGCTAGGTATCTTAGTTGGAACTGGTGGCCATTGTGGATTATGCAAAATGGGATCATTTGTTAACTTTGACACATCGGGCAGTTCCAACGTCGCTAGAAATGGTAGCTGCGAGTTGAAGGACATCTGTGGATATGAGGTAGGGCCAGAATTCCATCCAGTTGTTGGTTGCCCCCACTAGCCTTGTCCCGATGGACCAGGTCCAAAAGGGCCTTGTCCACAAGAATTTTGTCCATAAGGGTTATATCCAGAACTGGATAGTTGATATTGGTTCTGCGCCCCAGCGCCCCATTGGTTACCATACTGCCCTGCAGGTTGTTGATAATTTTTATAAGGGTTGGCCTGTGGCTATTGGTAATTTTGATACAGGGAAATTTGATTTTTCCCCTGGGGTTGCTAGTATCCATATGGTTGTTGTGCTCCATATTGAGCCTGGGAACCAGGCGACATTTGATGAGAAGGTTGGGATTGGTACCCACCTGAATAAGGAGGTTGGGATTGGTACCCACCTGAATAAGGAGGTTGGGATTGGTACCCACCTGAATAAGAAGGTTGGGATTGGTACCCACCTTGTGACTGGAGACCAGCTTGATTCTGGGGTTGATAACCGGGTTGAGGCTGTGAAGCAGGAACCATCTACATGCCCGGTTGAGCCGCCCCAGAAAGATATCCTTGCGAAGTTTGGGCCATCTGGCCGGAAGGTTTTCATGGTTGAATTTGAGACGGACCCATTTGCCCAGAGGGTTGAGCTTGCTGAGCGATGGGCTGTCCTTGCGCAACCGAAGGTTGTCCTTGTAGACCAGGTGGCTTATTAGGCTGAGCAGCGGGCTGGCCTTGCTGTACGTAAGGCTAGCCACCTTGCCCAGAAGGGTAGCCTTGTTGGTTTCCGGGTTGACCTTGCTGACCGTAAGGTTGTCCTGGGTTCCCATAGGGTTGCCCCGAATGGTATCCCTGCTGGGGCCCAGGTTGTCCTTACTGAGCATAGGGTTGTCCCGAGTTTCCAGAAGGTTGCCCGAGATATGTATAAGACAGACCACTAGAGGCTAAAGGTTGTCCCGGATAGGGTTGTCCTTGTGAGCCTCCAGGTTGACCTGGGTAGTTCTGGCCATAATACTGCTGCCCATGATTAGGCTGCGAGTAGGATGGTTGACCCTGGTAGGGTGGTCCTTGAGATGGTTGTCCTTAACCTGGACGGAATTGGCCACTTCCATATCCGGCGGTACCCCAAGCCACATTCAATGGAACTGAAGCCTCAACATAAGGCTCAATTGGCAATGAGATATACAAATGATGATTGACAAGATCATAATAGGGGCCTTGCCTGCCTGGTTTTTGGACATTATGCAAGTACTGGGAATATGCCCCCCTGCCGAAATAGCATTAGAAAGAGGCGGGGCACCACTTGCGGGATGGGAAACTCTAGCAGTATGTGCCGATGGACCACTTTGTACCGGGCCTCGAGATGGGCCGACAATGGAAGTCACAGCAGAAGATGCTGTAATGGCACTAGCAACTGGAGTTGATGACGCGACACAGACAGTCGGATTCGTTGGAACTGATGTAACAGCAGTATGGTGAACTTGGGAAACAAATGGTCCCATGGTAGGGACAATGTTTTTATCCCACATAGAAGAGGAAGTCACAGAGTTCATAGCATCCCTTAGAGATCTATAGCACGCCAGCACTGTGATACCGAGAGGTGTAACAGTGTAGGGCGTAGAGACAACTGGGGATGTAGCTGCAATGGGAGTATCAATACTTGACATAATGGGCGTCCCAATCGACACAGGAGATGTATCCTCCATGTCGAAAGAAGCCATCGGAGATGCAACACCAACAGGAGTAGTGGGAAAATCCTCTTCAGAGGGCTCCCAAACAGGGTTCCAAAACAAGTCGCAAAGCTCGTCCTCTGGAGCACAAGAGTTCAACGGTTGGACACTTGGAACAATAGGTAAAGTGTCGCCACAAATCGGTGTCTCAGGCGCAGCAGAAGATGGATACCCTTGGTCACTTGGGACGGGAGACGGGATCGATGGATCCGCCAGGATGATCAAACAAAGACCCTAGACAAACTAACGATAAGAGACCCTACTCAAAACTAAACGCAAACAAGATCTAACAAGGTGAGTGTTATCGTGGCCGAATAAATTTTTAGGACATTAGGACACAACTTGACCTTTCCATGTTTTAAGAGTCGAGAAAAGGAAAAAAGATGACTCTAATCGCCTTCGAATGTTTAAAGAGCCCGAAGTGACAAATGCTCAATAGAGCCTTTTCTTTTACAGAGTCCGAAAAGGATCAAAAAGTGATTGCTCTGGAGAAACTAGGCAAGGGGTTTACCAGACAATCCGTAAAACT
>APFE030614491.1:45291-60329 GCA_000404065.3 Pinus taeda
CACACAAACCCAAGATAGAGTTAGCCATCTATATTATCATCAATCAATATCATTAATCCTTTGAGAGAGCCCTCTCAGACTGAGGAGGCTAAGCCTTAGCTAAAATATTGGTTTGAAATAGTTACACTAAGATAGTCTGATCAGCAGCCTATCAGGGTCCTATTTTGTTGATAACAATAGGTATAGCCCAAAAGTATTCACCCTGATGCAACCCTCTTGGCGCACAAAAGGAAGGGATTAGGAGATAGGCATTGGGATACAGAGGCAAAGCACATACCAATCAAAGTTGAGAAAGAGGTTCCCACTCCTCAACTTAGCCCATTGAAGGCTATATCAGACGAATTACGAAGTGGCACAAAACAGATAGTCATCCCCACAGAAGAATACAAGGGCTAAGCATAAGGAGGTGAGCACCGAGCCACACAATAGCATATCAACAACACTTGAGACAGAAGTCTTGGAAGCCATAGGAAGTGGTTTCTCATAGCACCGATCACATAGATAAAAAACATAGAAACACTCGTGGAACACTCCTCCTAAATAACAAACCATAGTGGAGTGGTGTCAAACTCGATGGTTTTTTAATTAACAAAGGAAATTAGAAAAAAAAATGTCTTAGGTACCCTTTCTCTCTCCTCTGGCAAGATAGGTGGCAGCATCTTATTGGCTCTTAGAGATAGCATGGATGATGACATCAGCATGACATGGCCCAATTGGCAGTGGACACATGGTAGGAATTTTGGGCATTTTCGGGTACCTAAAGGACTCATTTTTCAATGACATGTTTCACCAATTACACGGCGACATGTAGCACAGGTGATGTCATCATGACATCATCCCAATGAATATAGCCCATAAGAATGAAGGAGGTGTGTAAGGGATGTGTTGGGAAGGAGGCATTGGGAAAATGTGATGGCTGACTCGGTCTGACTGCATTTTTATTGGCTCCTGGTAGCAGCAGGAGGACCCCACTAGGATAACTCATCTGGTTGTGTGTAGCTCATCGGTTTGTTAATACAGCATAGTGGAAAGCACCATGCAGCAAGCGTCGAGACACATTGGCACTAAGTGGCAATGAATGAGGATGAGGTCAAGTAGTCCCCATGGGATATGTCTAACCAACGGTATGAACCCTAGCAGGAGAATGAAGGGTCACATAAACAAAGCATGGGGATAGGGGGGCTACAAGCTAATCCCCGACCCTTGGTCACTTCAAGTAGAAATCAACCAAGGGTGTGAAGGCTATAAATATATGCAGAGGCTATTGGAGAAACTAAGCACCATCTCTTGCTCATTTCATGTAGAAACGAGACCACTGATGTGGAGCCATTAAGAAAAAAATTTGGCCCGCAAAGGGCTTAAACATGCTAAGCACATGTAGCCTTGAGCCAGTGATTGTTGAGACCTGGTCTTGTGGTAGGAAAGAAGGAAGGTGCCAAGGTGAAAGGGGCTTAAGCTCAAAAATATGGACTTTTTAGTTTTGGAAATTAATTTAGTAGTCTAGCTAGAGATAACTACGGATAAAAATAGTAGAAGCCCAACTAAAAATTATTAAAAGGCCAAAATTGCTAAAATCAACAATTTAACTTAGAAAAGGAGCCCATAACTACATATTTTTTTTATTGAATGTTGATAACTTGGTGAACATAGTTAGAGGACTAGAATGAATAGGAAAAAGGAAAAAATTGAAGATTCATGTAAATATTTGAAGGAAGGTTAACTAAACACTCCAATCTAAAACTATCAAGTCAAAAAACCTTTATAAGCAGAATTCGAGTAGCACACTTTTGTGAGGGCAGAGCAGAGTGTGTGGATATGAGGTTGTTGGTGCAACATGATGCATAATAGTCTAGGTATGCATCAAAGATGAATTAGAGAGAAATATTGGTGTCCCTGATGTTGGTGCATAAAGTTTGGTGATTTGTACAATAATGTGAAATTGTTGAAGGTGATGGTGGTTTTATTAGTAATCAAAGATTGTTGAAGGTGTTTGTAAGGTGTCTTTGGTGAGTAGTATCAATGAACAAGATTTATTTGATTGTGACATAAGTGGCCTATTGATTTGAGTTTGAAAATGGATGAAAGATGGATCAGTAGGGCTAGCAAGTGGTAGCTTTCATATCAGGGGCAATGGCTTCTTCTAGTGGTTGCTAGTAAATGGGTAGGGCAAGAGTCCCTTTAAGAAAAGACTAATAAACGAGCACGAGAAAGAGCCCCTTCCAGTGAGTATTGGTAAACAAGTAGGGGTAGCAGTCCCTTTCGGTGGTAGCTGATAAATGAACGAGGATAGGAGTTTCTTTCAGTAGCAGTTGATAACCCTACAAGTAGTAGCTAGTGTGGCAATGATGTAATCAAGTAGAATCTTGTAATAAAAATAATATTGGTGTGTTATATATATGTTTCTCATGTGCTTGATTTTTATGATGTTATGCTCTGCATGATTTAGTTGTGTTGTGAATCCATGAATAATTGTTGAAGTCATTGAAAAATGTAATTTGTGAAGAATTGTATAATTCAGCCACACTACTTATTCAAACCCCCCCCCCACAAGTAGTGTCCTGGTTTCCATTGTTTCTAACACATATTTCTTCGATATCCTCAAAAAACCTATAATGAAGTCCATGGAAATTACCTCCCATTTCCATTATGGAATTGGAATAGGCTGCAACAAATCAGTTGGTTGTTTACGCTCAAATTTCACCTGCATACAGTCCAAACATCGTGCAAAAACCTTAGCCACTTCTTTCTTCAATTTCATCCAATGATAGAACTTATTAATGACTATCAAAATTGTCTCTTGGTATCTTGGGTGGCTTGAATATGGCTTGACATGAAACTCCCTCAAGATAATCTTCTTGAGCTCATTGTTATCTAGTACATAAATCTTATCCTTGAATATCACCAAGCTGTCTGACATGAGGTGATACTACTCATCTATATCACCTTCACCCTGTTGTTTAAATCTTTTCTTCAATTGTTGTACCTCTCATCATGCTGCCCTACATGCAATATTTTCTCTTGTAAGTCTATCCCATAACATCTCATAGCTGAAATCTGATTCACATGCAATATCCTATGAAGATCATCTGCAAACCAATTCTCGATGCCCTTGATGTACCTGATCTCAAACTCAAACTCACTCAGGGTAGTCAACCATCTCACTTGCTTACCATTTGGATTGGGTTGGTCAGACAAGTACCTCAACCTAGTATGATCACTCACCAAGACAAACCTCCTACTAGGAACATAACATCTCCACATCTTCAATATATGAATGATAGTTTCCAACTCAAGATCAACAGCCACATATTTCTTCTTGTGCTCCTTCAGATTCACGTTGACGGTGCTGGAAGCTACCAACTAGGAAGGGGTCTCCCTAATGTAAAATACCAATTAGACCCCACACCATTTTGAATAGGAGCCCCAAACGGAATACGGTTGGTTGCTGAAGTGGTGGGTTTTAACAGTGTACCATGACTACAATAAATACATAGAACAATGTATACATGACTGTGGCAGAAACAAGTGATTGAAATTTGTGAAGTGTCAAGTGTAATGCATGATAAGTGTCAAGTGAGAGAAAGTGGGCACCTTAGAAGCATGTAATAATACTTAGCTTAAAAGGGACATGTGACAATAAAAGAATCATAATTTAAACCTACAAAATAGTTCACAAGATAACCATGATCGAAATAACATAACAACACACATTCAATAAGATTCATAGTAAGGAAAATGAATTAGTCCATAAGTGTTAGAATAAATGAAATAACACATATCACAATCATAACAAGAATATTCTTACTACATCTATGACATATGGATGAAGACGTTCTATCTTCGAGCTTTATTAAAAGTGAAAGTTCCAGACATACATTTACAATTGAAAAGACACTAGCCCCAATAATGTAGCATGGATCTAACACTTGCTTCTCCAAAGAAAGATAATTGTTCTGTGCTAGAAGGAGAATCCATGGCTATAAAACATGCTCTAAAGCTTTCAATTCTATGAAAAATTCCATTTACATGAGTTATGAGGGTATATTTATAACATATGAGATGACTATCCATCTTCCCTTTTGACCTTTGGACTTAACTCATGAATATTTGACTTATTTTGTCTTTTTTCTAACTAATCACCCTTCATATTGCAAAATTCTCACTTGGACTTCCACTTACAAATTTATTTCAAATACAATATTACAAATACCCATATAAGACAAAATTGGGTAGAGTCTAATAAAAAATTCCTAATAAGACAAAACAACATATCAAGCTTGAGTTTGAGGAAACTCTATCTCAATAGCTTCAACTTGTATATATTTGGTCACATAGCGATGCCAAGCTTTGTATTGTGCAATGATTTCGTAAACGTTTGTGATGGGATTAGGCTGAAAGTGGAATTTATCCTCCATTGCATCTGGGTATACATTCTTGGAGCCATTTTTTGTTTCCTTATTCAACAAGAACAACATGGTGTTGATCTTGGCAGGGTTCCCAATATGCTTATGAATTTCATGTCTATTGACTTCTAGGTCCCCTTTGGTATCAATATGCCTAAACTGGTCCAAGTATTCTTTGACTTCATGTATGAACGCATTTCTTCCTTTTTCTTTTGTGAGTTTTCTAAGTGAAGGGATATTATGATATTTCACCATATAATCCACACTAATGTACAACCGTGCATAAGAGGATAAAATGTTGGCTATGAAAATGGTGAGTTGTTCTTTTCTTTGTATAAGCATCAGAACTTCATCTTTTTCCAACTCATCTTGTTGTCTTCTCTTCTTAACCAACTCAAGAAGTTCACCTCTATACTTCATTCCCCACTCATGCACTACAGTGATAGTTGCATGAACAACTTTGAGAGTTTTTTCATTCTCTCTTGATTTCTATTGCATGTTGTGCAAGGGGACAATTGCTTAGTGAATGTTGAATAACTCCTCATAGAATTTTCTCATAGTTTCTCCCAATGCTAATACATCACCAAGTATAGTTGGTTGAAGTTATTCTAAGTATACCTGTGTGGGACTTTCTTTCTCAACCTCTGCCTGGAGTTATTCAATATGTTTCCTTGCAGATTCTAAGTTCTTCACCATTTGTCTATCCTCTAGTCTAGAATAGGTCTCACTTGGCCAAATGAAATGTATCTTCACATAGTGTTTCTTGCAAACACTTCTGGCATCACATGGGTGATATTTCATAAGACCAAACCCAAATTTATTCAACTCATTACCTTCAAATTTTGTAGCTTGTAGATTCTTAATTCTATAATGATCCCACTTGTAGCCTTTTCAAGACTCTTGATAAGCTTGTGGAAATATGGTACATAATCTCCTACATGACCAATTTTTCAGTGGTATACCTGAATAATATATGTGATGACTTTTGACAGCCAAACACCCTGAGGTAAGTTCTATCAGGTGAGGCAAACCAATCAACAAGTTCTTCTACTGCATCCATAGCCTCACAAGACATACAAGATGGATTTTCCTAAAATATCATCTGGTACAACACTATGAGGAAGTGATTAGTTAGCTCCTCTATGACTCCTCTATAACTGGACTTTGAAATCAACTTGCAGTAAATATGAACAACATGCTCTTTTCATGTTTGTGCCCATCTCATGCTAAGGAAATAATTTTGATCACATATCCCGTCCAACAAGTATGAAGACAAATATGATCTCCTATACTTTCCCTTGGTAGGATTATTAGAATTGGTCACATTGATCAAAAGCTATTGGGCCAATAAATATGATAATTTTAATATCTTTCCTTCATTAAAAATCTAATGCAAAAGATATACAACCTTCAGTAAAGGTCTCAATACTCTTATGACCATAGATCCGGTAGCATAATACAATGACTTACTGTAACAATTTCCTAAGAGGTTTAGTCTTTTATGTGTTGCTAGGTGTCTAGCGGAACTTGGATGCTTATTTCACCCAGGATTTGTCAACATCCTTTGTTCTCAAATAACTAGTGACCACATAGAAATGAGAATCCATGTATGCTTCCAGCTTGGGCAATTGATATATGAGATCAATGTCATGGGCTATATATGATGCAATATACTATCCACTAATATTGTTGAGGGTCATACTATTTGTATCAATGTTGTTATCGGGAAATCTAGTGTCCACTCAGAGCTGCTAGTCCCACTAAGACTAGTAGTTGCCTTAGAAACAAACAAACTAAAACTACTTTTGCTTTCCTTTATGAGAAGTAGATAAGAGGGGAACAAAGGACACCAACCTCTATCTTGCGCTTGGTTCCTTGCATGGTTCCTCTCCCTTCTAATAGATCTTTATTTCTCCTTCTTCGTCTACCCATCTTCAAAGAGCACTTGTGGAATCAAAGCAACATAATACTATCAAACAAAAGAGATCTACAATCATAAACAATACATGACCAGATATGTATTGACCACACAAATTCATATATCATCAAACATACAAGAATGTGGAGGAAAACTTGAATAGCTTTATTAATATCAAGAATAGAAAAGAGGATTACAACCAATTTTTCTGACCCAGTGTCATCCTCTCAGCATGAAATCCCTTCTTTCACCTCATGAAAAGCTTAGATCACCCAACACTATGATATTGCACCAGGAAACCAACAACACTTCCTTACAAGATACAAGATTGTAGCCTCTGGATCTCTGTGATGAGGGATCCATATATAGATCATTGTAGGGGGGTGAGTCAGCTCCTAGGATTTTGATTAGTGTCCTCTCTCTGATAGTTCTTGATTCCATTTGGAGATTGATGATCTCTTACTCATCCCTGGGCGAATTCAGAGAGGCAAGTGTCACAGGAGAAGTTTCTGGAAGATTCCATGATCATCCACCTTGAAAACTGTCTCTGCCACTTGTCTACTCTTGCCCATCGCACCCTACAGAAGGGATTTCCAGTATGTATCGTACCTTTTACACTGAGTAGGTGAGATGCATCGCACCCTCTGCACTGGGCAGTCTGTATGGTCCAGTTTTGACCAGTTCTAAACAGTTTTCAATGGAGAACTTCTAGGAGATGATGTAATCAGCTGACCTTGTTGCTTTAGGGTGTGAAGCAACACTTTTAGGGACTTAGAAACCCTTGGTTTATGGACATGTATGATTGGGGTTGCAGTGCCCAAAAATGTCTATAACAAATGTGTGGCAGGATCCACTTGATTATATGATCATAAGGGAAGGCTAGATACATGCATGCAACTTTATAAAAGCCTGGGCTCTAGAAATTTATGTATACCTGTATGTTTTCTAGATCTTCTTTGAAAATGTTTTCTATGAATGCATCTTTAATTGTGTACCATGTAACATCTAAATATTTCTCAATGAAGAGTTGAGTGTCTCACAGAATAGGCATGGTGACAGGGGTACTCTCAACTAATTCACTAATGATTCACTCTATAGTGTCTTTTAAGGTTGATCTCTTTGGAGGAATGATGACAACAACTACAAAAAGAAAGATGAGCTCAAAAATTTTCAATACCTATTTCACAAGATGCACTCACGGCAAAGATAAATCATATCAATAAAATCAATTCATTCATCAAGAATAAATAAGCAACTCAGTCACTAGAGATAAGGATTGTGTAGTTTCTAGGCTCAGGGAGGTAGACTGGGGTTGTGAATTTCACACTACGTAGTCTCAGCAACAAAAGGGAGGAGCTTAGCCCCACAGGGGTAGGCGAGTTGGTAATCACATGGCGGTGAAGTTCGTAGTAAGCGGACTCCGTATTGAAGGTCACGAGTTCAAATCCCCCGAACTGACATTGGTGACGCATTATAGCGGGCAGGCGTGAAGCCCAGAGATTATAGTGGTGGCGGCCATAATCGACCCCGTCTCACGCGAGTTGCGAGGCTGTCCCAGTTGCCGATTCCTCTGCTACAAAAACAAAAAAAAAACAAACAAACAAACAAAAGGGAGGAGCTTCAGGCTTGAGACTATGCAATGTGCAATCTCAATTGGGAAGATTGAGGGAAGACATTATGCATTGTGCATTCTCAATGGCCAAGGATGAGGATTGAGTCCTGGAACTCTGCAATGCGCAGTTGGGTAAGATATGATAGCACATTGCACAGTCTTAGAGGCCATGGTTGAGGCTTGAGCCTTGAGGATGTGAATTGCGTAATTAGGAGGAACAATAGTTGGTCAAGATAACATAGATATCCCTGGGAGTGAGAGAGAAAACCTTAATATCTGAGTTTTTGGGTAGGAAGGAATGTAGATATTCTTTAAGGGAAATTAGATCAATGAAAATCAAGTTCCAAAAACAAACATGCAAAAGGAGAAACATACATGCACAAAATGACCCAGCAACAACACGTGTTGGTAGGAAAAAAGAAAGAAGATGATGCGATACTTGTAAAAAGTAAACGAAGGACCAAAAGAAAACTTATACAAGCTAATAACAGTCAAAATTCTAGCTACTATTAAAAGAAATGGGAAAAATAGCACTCATAAAAGAAAAAGCACCAAAACCAACAAAAAAAGTGACATATGAAAAACTTACCCAGAAAAGCACTACAAACTAAATCAAATGCTCCTTCTTATTGTTAATAAGGCTAGATATCCAAATTCAAGTGTGAAAAAGAGCTCTAAGAGTGTCTATTATATAGATATGGTTGAGTTAGGTTTTATGACGTGCATGCCTAAAATCAAGGAAAAAGTGACACTTGTCTTAAGATAAAAAAAAAAAACCCTTCGTGCCACTTCTCAGGCATTAATTGTGCACTCCATATTTTCTAGGATGAATACTTATCCTTTTATAGGAAACTTACCATTCACATTGACAAAAGGGACTATGCAATTCCCAACAACAAGGTATTGTGCAGTCCACTGCCTCGATGAATTGCGTAGTTTCTGACTGAAAGAGAGGACTTAGTGCAGGTTTTCTGCCCAAGGGATGCCTATCTTCAAGGAATACAAAGGTGTGATCCTCAAGGCCTATCATAGTTTCTAGAGACACTGGATTGCATAGTTCCAATAGTGGGGATCAACAATATGTGCAAGATCAGGGAAGGAGATAACTTGTGTTAGAAAATGCTTATTTATGATCAAAAAAACTTAATCAAGTCATCACAAGCAATGCATGCAAAGATAACTTTTCACAATCAAAAGGAATAATTGATGACAACAAAAGATAGGTTCCTATGAAAGAAGGTAGTCTCCAAAATCAAGGCATATGAAAAAATTATAGGGGGTTTGTGGTAGCTACAATACTTGGTGAAGCACTAGTAGAAATCCAACACTTTGTATGGGTCTAACTCTATAAACCGGATCTATCTCTTCAGGAAGCATTTTTAATTTCATTGATTACCATAGCTTCTTTACTTTTCTTGAGTTAAAGATATAGTCCCTACCATTCTCTTCATCAGCGACACACTAACAAAAGCAAGTCAAACTTAGTTTTTTCGATTGGGTATAAGGATTATATAGTTATGCAAGTGGGAAAGGAATATCAGAGTCTTGGTTTTCATCTCTAGTGTTGCTCCACTGCCAACAGCCCTAGATAGTACCCCGATGGAGTCCATTAGGGAAATTTTGAGGTCTAAAATGGGCCTCCTAAGGAAATTATAAAATAATAATAGAAATAATAAAATAATATTAGATTACATCATCAAATTTTAGAGGGAAAAAAGAAAAACTCTTTTTTCAACTCATATTTTCAACTTATCTCCCTATGGGTTTACTCAAATTTTGAGCGACAACACTTGTTGGATGCATAATTTGATTCCTTACCCAAGGAGCACCCATGTTGCATACTTTTTATGGACCCTACTACATGAAAATTGAGAAATACATGAAAATCATGATCGCAATGATGTTTTTTCATGTATTTCTCATTTTTTGTGTAGTAGTGTCCATCGAAAGTATGAAACATGGGTACTCCTTGGATGAGGAATTAAATTTTGCATCCAACGAGTACTCCCTCTCAAAATTTGAGTAAAACCTAAGGGAGATAAGTTGAAAATACGAGTTGAAAAAGTGGTTTCAATATTTTATTATTTTTTAAATTTTTTACATTTTTACTTCAAAAATGGTGAATCATCCCCCATGGTTGACATCAGCATCTTGAATACTATTGGCTCTTATAAATTTTATTTTTGTTGTACATTTTTATTAGGAGGCCTGTTTTAGACCTCAAAATTCCCCTAATGCACTTTAGGAACACAAACATTGCTCCACTATCAGTGAGCCTAGATAGTACCCCGACGGAGTTGGTTGCTTCACCTCCCTGCACATGAAGCCTTTCTCTTCTTTCACCATTTATTCATTTTTATATTATTTCATACAACTATCCATTGACACTAATTTATTTCATGGGGAAGAAGAGGGATATTGAATTTATAGAATAAGAGGTTGTCCCTTCGAAGAAGGATATTTATACACCTCAAAAATACAATCCACTTGTTTAATTTTACTTCCCTCCTTCCTCTAATCGACTTAGTTGACAAGGCAGAACCGATCAAACATAAAAATGATTAGAGAAGAGGGTACTAGTTATAGAATCAAGCATCATAATTCCACTAAGGCTCTCTCCAAGAGAGAATGTATTTTTCATCTGGGCGTCATTGACTAAAATAAAATACAAGGCCCGTGCAGACAAAAGGAATAAACAAAAATCCAAGAATTGATAGTTGAACAATCTCCTCTTGAACTTTTCCATGCTCATTTTAGAAGCAAAACACGGTATTTTTCAAGACTTATTGTGATAGAAAGGAAACTAAAGGAGGGAAGGAAAATGTAAAGAAAAAGAAAACAAACTAAACTAGATTAAACCTACTCCTAAACTAATAAGGGATAGTTTAGGCTTACGTAAAATGAAACTTCTAATGTAACCAATGAAACATTTCCTGGTCTATATTAGCAAGGGAATCAATAACAAAAGAGATCATCAAGAATAGAATATGACAAGAAAGATGAAATGTGGCATGCTCCAAAATTCAAAGATAAAAAGAGCAAGAAGAAAAGTATAATAACAAAGAATATGATACAAATACATCTAATGCATCATGGTGACTGTAGACACGTTGAGGCCTCGGAAATTGCTGCCACAACATTGGGGGATAACCACCCGGTCCGGACCTTAGTACAGCTCCTTTTCCGTTTGGAATGGTGGCTCCGACTGGAGATAACAGGACCAGTTTCCCGATAATGAAATAAAAGGGATGGATGGGTGATGAATAGTTTGCTTAAGTGATAGGCGACTAGCTTATTCTATTGACCGAAATAGGGAAACTAATACTAATCCCGGGAACAACTTATTCATTCAAAATGCAGCGTTAAATAATCTTTATCTATCTAACAGGCATATAGATGACTCTGTAAAATAAATAAGAGACATTCAATCATTTAAAGATTACTTCATGTGAATAGTCACAATGAAGCGATAAATACAAATTATTGCATTCACTATTTATATCATCGATACATATATACGATTTGAAAGGGAAGCATGCGATAAACAACCAATAGTGGAATGCATAAGGAATGCTGTGAAAAACACATATATATAAGCGATAATAGCAAGAGAAATTTAAACAACAATTCATATAACGAAAATGAATACAGACGCAGATAATAGTACCATGTGAGCTGTAGATCAGTCTGAAATATCAATCGCTATTCAAAATTCCTTCTTCAACATAGAAATGCTTTCAAATAATGACAATAGTGCACATTTGCATAAAAGCCTTCCTCATTAAATTCAGAATAATTGGTCAAGTTTCATAAAAAATATATCCCTGAAGTACAATAGTGCAACTTCAGGGTTAAGTCATATACAAAACTTTACGAGCCTTTCTAAATGCATGAAAGGGTCTATAAATACTACTAAGCTAAAAATATCTATGAAACAAAATCCTACTAAATTGGTATCAGTAAATGCGGTCCATCTCTCAAGGGCGATCTGGCAGTCGACGAAGTGAGTCATGCCTCAGGTTGTTTGCCCTTAAACCTAAGCTGGCTTATCGCAAGCATTGGTTCTACTTCTGGCGGTTTTTTGAGGCGCAAACTGAATTGGGCGGCGAAGGTGGCATCCTGAATGTCGGGTATAATATACCCAACAACATTTGTTAGGCATTTCAAGGCGGCTCTTTGGCTGTATGGCTTGATTAAGAAGAACCAATAAGCATCCCATGTCAAACTATTGATTCCAGCGATCAATCTTGCGTTTTTCTCCAGCTCCGGGTAGCATGAGTGCTCCAACATATTTTCCGCCATTAATTGACCCGAGGTTTCATGCTTGTGTTTCGCTGGATTCTATCTCCAGCCTCGAATTGGTTCAGACTCGGTCTCGTTCTCTGCTCGAAATTTCTCCAAAAATGCCGCATTATATTTTTTCTCTTCTTGCGGTAGGTGATACATTAGCCTTAGGTCTTCGGCTCGAAACGAACCGAAAATCCTCCCGTCCGCAGTGTTAAACAATCTATTGATAATTGGGAGCTCTTGGATTGCCCACCTTACCACATCCGTGTAAGGAAGAATTTGCTCCCGAGCTGCTATTCTGTGTAGAAAGGAGTCGGCCAAGTCTTTTAAATTGGTATCAGATTTGCTGGTATTATCACATGAAATTTCTATTACGGTCACCTTTGGCCCTTCTGCTTCAATCAAATTATAAGTCCCTTGCCAAGTGGTCCTGGTGAGTCCTAAGCATGTTGTATCTGATATAAGCCCTTTGTTCTTTCCACTTGGATCAGCGACCGCTTGCCCTGCGGCTGGCGGAGTAGTAGGCATTGTAGTCTTCTTGGATTTCTTTCCCATTCCACTTTCTTCTGTTTCTATGAAAGAATTCTGCACAGAGCGAAAGATAGGCGTAACACAGACAACAATAACATGAATTGAAAAGCATGAAGTATATATATCTAGGTGCATTCATAGCGATCAATCAACTTAAGGTGGCCTTAGGATCAAATCCGTGGATAGATCTCAAGCCTGTTATTCTCATTAAATGGTCGCTACGGCCTGTCAATCTCATTAATTCCAGTTTCTTCGATTAATGGATGAATGATTTATTTGAAGCATGCTTTGGGTGATTTGGCGGTTTGAACGCGGATGAGCGGCTTTCCAAAGGATATGGCCTTAATTATGAATAAATCATATTAAACTGCCTTTATGACTGTTACTTTGAAAACTGTACTTTTTTACCCTTTACGCAATCGGGCATCGGGGAAATGCTAAGTTATTGCATTGGTTTTGTTTGGAATCCCCGATCGCCGATAGCGATATCGCATCGCGTCGGGCACAGCTGGTAGGGCCGCTTAGGATGAGGGCATGGTAAGTCGTCGATCGCCGATAGCGATATCGCATCACATCGAGTGAGGGGGAGCTTCTTTGCACTATAAGTGTTATCGCCGATTGCCGATTTCGCATCGCATCAAAGCAAGGGTCGTTACTCATGTTACTTTATGCTTTGCCGATATCCGATTGCGATTTCGCATCGGCAAAAACCAAGATGTCCCTTAAGTTGTGCTTTCTTTGTCATTGCGATATGCGATCTTGCGATCGCTTTATCGCAATGATAAAGATAAATCACTTTGTATTGGGATTTTTAATTGGTTTTATTAAAAATGCCTTTTAATAATTTTTTCTTTTATTCGAACCTTTTTTGAAATAGAAGTTTAAATTGATACCAATTTAAAACAAAAATCAAAAGGGACCCATTTCACATTATAATTTTGGAATTTTAATGATATGAAATGGGGGGTTGTTGTATGGCACAACAAGACATCACATTAAACTCTCATATCAAAACAATTTTCTGAAATTTTAAACTTGGAAAACATAAAGAAAGTGAAAAACTTGTGTTTCACAAATGGGATTTCCAAGTATGATTCCTCCAACCATTGAGAAATAAGATCATGAAAAACTGGTAAAGGATCTAGAGACTGAGAGATAGATTGATTTACATGTTTCTCAATCATCGGATAAGGATTCTCTCGAGAAATTTTATAAACCTGATCATACTTGGGACTTACATCAAGATTGCAAGAACCTAACATAACCATCAACATAGGCTGAAGAGTATCGATATCTTGAGGTAGTTTCAAGATATTTGAAGAGATATCATCAAATATCATTGGATTAAAATAATTGACCGTTGAATATACAAATATTAGATGAACTAATGGATATATCAAGATAGCCATGATCAAAATTTTCTTCATCGGAAAGAAAGTAATCGTCATGATCTGATAAATCAAAGAGAGGAGTTGATTGAAAACAAAAAATATCATTCTATGTTTCTTCAAATTGATAGAATGATGGATGAAATGGATCGCAAAGAGAATATTTTTCCACACCCCATTCTGATGTAAAATTGACATTCCACCATTCATGATTGTGATTAGGATTGACATTCTCAAATATTGATTCCTTAAACGATGTGATAGTTATGAAGGCTCATGGAAAATGTCAGGATAATGAGTGAGAAGTGAGGGGTAATTTGACAGATTAGAATAAAAATCATCCTTCATCACATATACTTGTTCAGAATCAAAATCCCACACATAGTCATTATGAAAAATATCACAAGTTTCTTGGTCATCACTGACTCCATCTTGGACATGATACTCTTCATAATCAAATGAAGCAATTACAAAAGGTTGATGTGATATCTCAAGATCATGAGAATCAAATGAATTAGCTGATGGAAAAATGAGAGGAAAGAATATCCTTGATCAAATCATATTCATAATGAAAACTTGCGTTTAAATTTTGAACATGTTGTTGGCATTATGGCTAAAGTGTTGTCCTTGATGGCAACCCATACAGGTGATGGATCACTGTACAACAGGTCAATAGCAAACATTGATGAACAACTCTCAAATATTGAAGAAAATAAGGAGTACGCAGGCACACCGTTCAAAAGGTGCATACACGCAGGCATGCCTTATATAAAGTGCGTACATACCCGCAGGATACCCATTCATTGGGTGCGTACCCCCATTGCACACACTTCAAGACAGTTAAGCGCCCACACATGGGGTTTTCTCATGGTATTTAGCTGTCGGTATTGTGTTATCAT
>APFE030614491.1:60349-104787 GCA_000404065.3 Pinus taeda
GGGAGCATGTTCTTAGGGGGAGCATAATCCTTTGCCCTTGATGTCAAAGGGGGAGAATGAAGCTGAAGTTTTGAGGTTGCCATCAAGTCCAAAGGGGGAGATTGTTGGCATTATGGCTAAAGTGTTGTCCTTGATGGCAACCCATACAGGTGATGGATCACTGTACAACAGGTCAATAGCAAACATTGATGAACAACTCTCAAATATTGAAGAAAATAAGGAGTATGCAAGCACACCATTCAAAAGGTGCGTACACGCAGGCATGTCTTATATAAAGTGCGTACATACCCGCAGGATACCCATTCATTGGGTGCGTACCCCCAGTGCACACTCTTCAAGGCAGTGAAGCGCCCACACATGGGGTTTTCTCATGGTATTTAGTCGACGGTATTGTGTTATCATGGTTTTGGCCCGTGGTATTGTTTATTTTATTATTATTATTGAGCCCCATGATCCTTGATTTGAGGAAGAGCTTGCCTATATAAAGCAAAGGAGATCATTTGGCTTAAGTATGTTTTTTGGTTGAATATCTTATGAGGGTTAGATCTAGTCTAGATCTAAATAAGGCGAATCTACTTGAAATCATCTATGCCCGAAGGTACACAGGTACAGTGAACAAAAAGTGCGTACATACGCAGGAGCGAAGGGTTTCAGGTGCGCCGGTACGCAGGCACAGAAGGGTTTCAGGTGCGCTGGTACGCAGGCACAGAAGGGTTTCAGGTGTGCCGATACCCAGGTGCAGAAGGGTTTCAGGTGCGCCGGTACGCAGGTGCAGAAGGGTTTCAGGTGCGGATGACCGCAGGCAGTTCAGTGGACTCAGAGCGGGGTACGTAGGCTAGCAGTTGAGCAGAGTGCGTACGTACGCAGGCTAGTAGTTAAGCAGGGTGCGTACTGTATGCAGGCAAGCAGTTGAGCAGGGTGAGTACCAGTATGCAGGAAAGCAGTTGAGCAGGGTGAGTACCAGTATGCAGGCAAGCAGTTGAGCAGGGTGAGTACCAGTATGCAGGCGAGCAGTTGAGCAGGGTGCTTACTTCTCTTAAAATCCTTGTTTATCATTGTTGTGTTCTAGGTTTGGTCCTATAATTATTGATCTGGTTACTACAGTTGATTGGGTGATTCTCTTATACTTGATGATCATTTGATGCTTATGGATCCAGTTTGAAAATTTATGAAAATTGGTCCTTGTAAGAAAAGTAGTAGGGGGTTGTAGCTCCCTTCCAGGAGAAACTGGAAAACGAGAGAGAGTTGTAGCTCTCTGTAGGTTGCAGCCTGCGTACTGGTAAAGGACTACACTAGTACAAAACCATTGTAAAAGGAGTTTCTAATTTGAAAGAAGATGGAGACATATTGCAGCAGGTGGTTTTCACCCACATTGGGTTTCCACCTTACATCTTGTGTTCTTTGGTGTGACTATCTGTTTTCTTTGTTCATGCTCATTATTTTATGGTACTGACATGCAAAACTAATTCAAATAACAAATAAGGAAGATTTATCAAAAAGAAGTAGATAATACTGATTCACCCCCCCTCTCAGCATTATTTCCAACACATGTGGGGTGGGAGAAGATGGTGGTAGATCAATAGACTAATTTTCAAGTTCTCCAACCTCCACTTGTGTTCATGGAGTTGTTTGATGGGAAGAAGAAAAAGAGTTGCTTAGAAAAATAACTTTTTCTTTTGCATATTTGAGAGCTCCATCACCAATAAATGTTGGAAAACTTTGAAAAGATTCATATTCATATGCATTCAAAAAAATTTGAACAAGATACTCAAACTTCTCTTTGATAAAAGTCCAATCAATATCATCCTCAGAAAATTTATATAAAAAATGAATAAAATTATCGTGAAAAATATTCAATAGATTCATTAGGTTCTTTTTTGAGACGAATGATTTTCTTATAAATAGTTTCATGGTCATACCTATTAAAGGCATGATGAATCTCCTTGACAAGATTCTCGAAAGAGTGAATAGAGTCGGTTGGCAATGTCTAAGACCATTTTTTAATGCATGCTTTAAATGTAAGGATCAACAACCTAAAAGTAGTATCATCACAATCAATTTCATAACAGGTGAAAATTCAAGAAAATGAGCAGTGTGCTAAAAAATGGTTGTTCCATTGTTGCTATCAAATTTCAAATTTGAAAAGTCTTGAATTATCCTTGGGGCACTTTCATCTTTGGAACTCTAGAGAAAAATTATGGGGTTAAGATTTGGGCAGTATCCATTAAAAGTAAGAAAAGGTTGAAACAAAATTCATAGGATCGGCTTTACATTTGGCTCTCCTTTGAGTGCCAAAAACCTGTTGATGGTGTTGGAAACCACAAATAAGGCAAGGTGTCTTCCCAATGTGAAGTCCCAATTAAACCCTAGACCGTTCAAAATAGGAGTCCTGACCAAAATATGATTGTTTACCGAAGTGGTGGGTTTTAATCATGTTTCTTGGTTACAATAAATGCATAGAATGATTTATATGTGACTTTGGCATAAGCAAATGTTTGAACTTTGTGAAGTTTCAAGTGTAATGCAAGAGAATTTCCATCACACTAAAGGGAAAGAAAGTGGGTGCCTTAGAAGTATTTAATAGTAATTATCTTAAAAGGGACACACAATCAGTAAAAAAATCATAAGTTAACCTGCAAAATAGTTCACAAGATAACCATGATCAAAATAATATAACAACACGCATCCAACAAGATTCATACTAAGGAAAACAAATTAGTTCATAAGTGTTAGTGTAAATGAAATAACACATATCGAAAACATGACAAGAATAGTCTTACTACATCCACGACATATGCATGAAGATGTGTTATCTCCAAGATTTCTAAAACTGAAAGTTCTAAACATATATTTACAATTGATTAGACACTAGCCCTAATAGTGGAACATGAAGACAAAACTTTCTTCTCCAAATAAAGATAATCGTTCTATGCTAAAAGGAGAAGTCAAGGCTCTAAAAAATGCTCCCAATCTTTCTATTCTAAGCTAAAATCCCTTTTCATGAGTTATGAGGGTATATTTAAAACATATGAGATGACTATACATTTTACTTTGTGACCTTTGGACTTCCCTCATGACTCTTTGATTTCATTTGTCTTTTCTAGCTAATGACCCTTCATATTCCACAATTCACACTTGGATTTCCCTACAAATTTATTTCAAATTAAATATTACAAATACCCATATAATACAAAATTGGGTATAGTCTAATAAAACAAGACTAATAAGACAAAACAACATATCAATCTTGATTTTTAGGAAATTCTAGCTGAACGGCTTCAACTTGTATATCTTCGATCACATAGCAATGTCAAGCTTTGTATTGTGCAATGATTCCCTCAAATGTTTTCACAGGATTAGGTTGAAAGTAGGCTCTCGCGTCCATTGCATCTAGGTATACAGTCTTTGAGACAATTTATGTTTCCTTGTTCAACAAGAACAACATGGTGTTGATATTAGCAGGGCCGCCAATATACTATTGCATGTTATGTTTGTTGACTTCTAGGTCCCCTTTGGTAGAAATCTGCCCTAATTGGTCCAAGTATTCTTTGACTTCCTGTCTGATTGCATTTCTTCCTTTTTATTTTGTGAGTGTGCCAAGTGAAGGGATCTTATTATATTTCACCATATAATCCACATTGTTGTACAATTTTACATAAGAGGAAAAAATGTTGTCTATTAAAATGTTGAGTTGTTTGTTGCTTTGTATAAACATCTGGAATTCAACATTTTCCAACTCAGCTTGTCTTTTCTTCTTAACCAACTCAGGAGGTGTACCTCTATACTTCATTCTCCACACATTTAATGCAGTGATAGTTGCCTGAAAAACTTTGAGAGATTTCACATTCTAGCTTTATTTCTACTACATGTCATGCAAGGGGGAAACTACTTTGTGCACGCTGACTAACTCCTCATAGAGGTTTCTCATAGTTTCACCCATTGCTAATGCTTCACCAAGTATAGCTTCTTGAAGTTCTTCTAAGTATACCTATGTTGGTGTTACTTTTTGAACCTCTACCTAGAGTTGTTCAATTTGTTTCCTGAAGCTTCTAAATTCTTTTCCATTTTTCTATTCTCGACTATCAAATATTTTGTGTTTGACTTAGAATCTCCTACAAAGGTGAAGTTGGTTCCAAAAATAGCTTCGGGATTATTTTTGGTGTCCATTTTAATCACCTTCTTATTGATAAAAATAGGATGTGTGAGGTCATTCGGAAAGCGATTCTTTCTAACTTGAAAATTTTTCTTTTGAAGCTCATCATAAGTCAAGTTACCAATATCCATCATCGTATCTTCATTAAGAGGACCAATTTCCTCTTCATCATCTAGAGCTTTTCCTTCTACATGAGGAAGGGGAGACTAAGTGGTGATCTATTTTGTACAAGGCATGAAATCAAAATCCTAATTATTTTTCTCCAACTCTACCTCCATGTCTTAAATGGCTATTGAGTCTTCAATCTCCTAGGTAATTCCTTTATCATGTTTTTGTTTTCTTTCTTCTTCAAGTAGCCAATTTTTATCTTCCTCTTCGGCCTGCTTCAATATTGTTTCTTCCTCTTATTTTCTCCTTATTTATTCTTCTTATATTTACCTTTCCTCTTGTTCTTTCTTCTCTTGTTCTTCCTTCTGGCTTAACTCTTCTTATTTCCTCTTTTGTTTCCCCTTTCTCTCTGCTACCATAGATTCTTTCAGTATATATGGATCTAATTTGTATTTGTGGATTTTCTCTTCTGTTGGACTGTGTGCAAACTTCCTTTTATACTTTATTCTCACTGGGTTGCACTTCTCTGATGGTCTTTCATTCGGACTAGCTTCCTTCTCTAGAGTCACATGTAATGGACCTGCAAGGCTAACTAGTACGTAGGGCTTAGAGGAATTATAAAGGACTTTTATCTTTTCCTCCTCTGGTCTAGAATAGGCCCCACTTAGCTAGTTGAAATTTCTCTTTGCACAGTGTTACTTGTGAACACTTATGGGATCATATGGGTGATATTCCATAAAACAAAACCTAAATTTCTTCAACTCATTACCTTTGGTTTCCATAGCCTTCAGATTCTTAATTTCATACGATCCCACCTATAAAGGAAGGGTGGGCCATGGTGTTTTCTTCTTCCTTTGAAAGACTCTAATAAAGCATGTGCAAAGATGGTACACAATATCCTACATGACTAATTTGTCATTGGCGTACCTCATTAATAGATGTGTTGAATTCTGATAACCAAATACCTTGAGGTAAGTTTGATCAGGTGAGGCAAACTAATTAGAAAGTCTTGCTACTTCTTCCACAGCCTCACGGGATATGCATGGTGTTTCATCCTCAAAGATCATCTGGTACAACACTATGAGGAAGTGATCAATAAGCTTCTCCATGACTACTCTATAATTGCAGTCCAAAAGAAACTTGCAATAAATATGAACAATACATTATTTTGGTGTCCAAGTCCAGCTCATGCTAGGGAAAGAATTCTGAGCACGTATCTTTTCCAACAAGTATGCAGACATATAGAATATAGCCTTCTTTCGCTTGGGAGGATTTTTATCATTAGTCACATTGATAAAAATTTCTTGAGTGAACAAATTTGACTAGTTGAATAGCTTTCCTTCATTAACGATATGATGCAAAATATATGCCCAACCTTTGAGAAAGGTCTGAGTACTCTTCTGAAAATAGATCCAGTAGCATAATATAATCAGGTACTAGAAAACTTTCCTAAGAGATTTAGTCTTGTATGTGTTTCTAGGTGTTTAGAGAAACTTGGATGACTCTTTCCCACATGATTTGAAAACATCCTTGGTGCTCAAATAACTGGTGACCACATAGAAATGAGAATTCATGTATGCTTCTGGCTTGGGAAATTGATACATGAGATGAATGTCGTGGGCTAGATATGAAGCAATCTATTGTCCATTAACACTATTGAGGTTCATGCTCTTTGTATCAATGTGTTGTAGGATCCATTTGATGGTATCTACATAAGGGAAGGTTGGATACCTAAATGCAACTTTATGAAAGCTTGACCTCTGGGCATTTATGTATACCTATTTGTCTTCTTGATCTAGTTTGAAATTGGTGGATTTGAATGCATATTTAACTATGTGCCATGTAACAACTAAATATTTCTCAATGAAGGGTTGAGTGTGCAACAAAACAGGCATGGTGACAGGGGTACTCTCAACTACTTCACTGATGCTACTCTCTATAGTGTCTTTTGAGTTTGATATCTTTGGAGGCATGATGATAGCAAGTGATAAAAGAGAGATGAACTCAAAAATATGAAATACATGTATCACAAGATACACTCATGGCGAAGACAAATCATATCAAGTAAATCGGTTCATTCATCAAGAATAAAGTAGCAAATTAGTCCCTGGAGAGAATGATTGTGTAGTTTAGGGATTAGGGAGGTAGACTAGAATCATGAATTTTTCATTGTGTCGTCTCAACATGCAAGGGAGGAGATTGACGCTTGAGACTCCATTATGTGCAGTCTTAGCTGGCATATTGAGGGAAGAGACTATGCATTGCACAGTATTATTGGCCAAGGCTGAGGCTTGAGGCTTGACACTATGAAATGCATAGTTGGGGAAGCCAAAGCCTAAAAATTTTGTAGTATTATAGGTCAAGGTTGAGGCTTGAGCCTTGAAATTGTGAATTGCATAGTTGGGAGGAGTAGAAGTTGGTCAAGATTGCGTAGATCTGTCTGGGAAGGAGAGAGTGAATCTTCGGATCTGAGTGCTAGGGTAGGAATGAATGTAGATCAGCTTTAAGGGAAGTTAGATCACTAAAAATTAAGTTCCAAAAATAAGCATGCAAAATTAAAAACATACATGCAAAAAATTGCCCAACAATGACAACTACTAGTAGGCAAAAAGCTAGCAATGACAATTGTTCATAGGAAAAAAGAAAGAAGTTGATGTGACACTTGTAAAAAGTGAACAACAGACCGAAAAAAACACTTATACAAGCTAATAACAATTAAAGCACCAACTATTATGGAAATAAATACGAAAAATAACACTCATTAAAGCGACAAAAACCGACACATGAAAAACTTACCTAGAAAAGTGTCACAAACTAAGTCAAATTCTCCTTGATCTTGTTAAAAAATCTAGAGCTCCAAAGTCGAGTGTACAAAAGATTTCTCAAATTTTCAATTATATAGATCTATTCAGGTTAGGGGTTTTAACGCGCATTCCTAAAGTCAAGGAAAAAATGACAATTGTCTTAATATTGAAAAAAGAAACTTTGTGCCACTTGCCAAACATTAATTGTGAACTCCCTATTTTCTAGGGATGAACACTTATATTTTTCTGATAAACTATCCATTCACACTGGAGGAAGGGAATATGCAATTCCCAACAACAAGGGATTGTGCATTCCACTTCCTTCGTGAATTGTGCAATTTCTAACTAAAAGAGAGGACTTACTGTAGTTTATGTGCTCAAGGGTTTCCTGTCTTCAAGGAATGTGCAGTTATTATCCTTAGGTCCTAGTGTAGTTTTCATAGATAGTGGATTATGCAGTTCTAAGAGGGAAGACTGACAGTAGGTGCAAGATCAGGGCATCAGATGGATTGTGTTAAAAAATACTTAACTATGATCAAAACAACTTAATCAAGTCATCACAAAGACTGCATGCAAATATAAGTCTTCACAATCAAAAGGAATACTTGAAGATAATGAAAGATAGGTTCCTATGAACAAAGGGTAGTCTCCAAAATCAAGGCACAGGAAAAATTTTGGAGGTGGGTTGTAGGAGCTACAACACTTCCTTGACTCATAACATACCACCTACCCTTCCTGCATCTGGACTCTACCAAGTTCTTCCCTACAAGAATCTGTACAAACCAAAAACTCCTTATCAATATCTATAATCAAAATCGTAGCATTTGTAAGAAAATGCTTCAATTGATCAAAACTAGTTTCACACTCTTTATTCCATTCAAACTTCTTCCCTTTCCTTTACAAATATGTTATAAGATAGCCAATCCTTAATAATTGCCTGATGAACCTCTTGCAATAACATGGTAGTCCCATGAATGATCTGACCTCATTCAAATTCCTAGGAGTTAGCCACTCCATGATAGATTTAATATTTTCTAGGTCCACTGATATCGCCTCCTTGGAAACAACATGTCCCAAGTAGTGAATATGAATCTGAAATAAATAAAGAAACACTTGTTAAGATTGGCATACAACTGATGCTCTCTCAACAATCTAAACATTGATACTAGGTGCTCTACATTCTCTTCCTCATTCTTGGAGTATACCAATATATCATCAAAAAATACTATCACAAATGTATCCGAATAAGGGTGCAACTTATTTTTCATCAAACACATGAAGGTGGTTCGAGAATTGGTAATACCAAAAGGAACCACCACAAAACTCATAATTCCCATACCTTTTACGAAATTTGGTCTTACAGATGTGTTCTTCATTGATGCGCACCTGGTGATATCCTTATCTCATATCAATATTTGAAAATATTGCAGCTCCCTTCATCTAATAAGACAAATCATCAATTCATGGCAATGGATACCTGTTATTGATAGTCACATTGTTCAACTACCTGTAATCAATGTACAATTTGAGAGTACTATACTTCTTCCTTACAAATAATATTGGTGCACCCCAAGGTGAGGCACTTGGACTAATGTATCCCTTACCAAGAATTTCCTTAAGCTACAACTTCAATTCTACCATCTCTGGAGTGCTCATATTGTAAGGTGGCTTAGATGTTAGTGTTTCTCCTGGTATCATCTCAATAGAGAAATCCACTTCTCTATGAGGTGGTAACTCATAATCTTTATAGGAAACAAATTCTAAAATTTTCACAAGACATGATATTTCCTCAAGACTTCATTATCCTTATCCTCTTTCCCTTTCTCACTAGAAATATGAACTGCAAACAATACAAATCACTTTCTGCAACTGCACTTTGTCTACATAGTTATAACCATTCTTACTGATATAGGCTTCTTCTTTCCTTGTAAAATTCTCCTTTCCCTGTCATCATCCAGGAACTCAATAGCCTTTTCATAGAAATCTACCTCGATCATGTTAATGAACAACAAATCCATGCCCAAAAGCATATTATATGAACCCAAGGGAATCATATTTAGATGTGTTGATGTTCGCATGCCATTTAGCTCAAATGCACAAGATCTCACCCAATGTTGAACTCTTCTCCTAGTCCCTGTATCCAATTGCACCAACCAAGATTCTACATGCAATTGTTTACTCAAGCAACACTTATCCACCAAGTTAGGACTGATATAACTAAATTAGATCAAGAATCAATCAAAAAGGAAACAACTTGATCACAAAACTTACCTTCAATTCCAATAATGGATGCCTAATGAGCTACCTTCCTATTGTCCACTTCTACATAAATCTAAGGAATACTTTGACCAACATCTCCAATTCTTTGTGCCTCTTGATAACTATAAATTTGAGGTCTTCCACCCTACTATGATGGGCACTCACTCCTGTGATGCTATCCACCAAAAGTGAAACACCTCAAAGTTTTTATGCCACCACCCTTATTATGTTCCTCCAGCTGAGATCCATCTCCTTTCTAAACTGCTTTGAACTTCTTATAAGGTGCTACCTTCTTCTTGTCACCTACATCCTAAGGTCTTCCTCACTTGTGAGGCTACTTTCATTTTTTATTCCCATTACCTTTCCAATCATGATTGAACTTAGGCTTGCACTTAGACTACTCATAACAATGCGTCAACTTCTTAATGACTTCCTCCAATGATTAAGTCTCATCATATTCAATCCAAGCTTTGAATGCTAATGGTAGTCCACTAATGAACCTTTGGACCTCTGTATTCTCATTCTTGAGGTAGGGCACATACCTCAACAACTCTAGAAACTTGGTCATGTGCTCTTCATATGTCAAGGAACCCACGTTGAGATAATATAATTCCTTGGCCTTTCTGTCATAATATATATTAGACAATTATTTCTTTTTAAAAATTCTTTTAAATTCATTCAAATCAACGCCTCTTCCCTTATTCCTTAGACACACTTCATATCTTCCCACTAGATATATGTTTTTCCCTTGAGGCTAAAGATAACTATCTTGGCTTTCATATTATCTGAACAATCATGCAATTTGAAGAACTTCTTCATCCCAACCATTCATGCTTCTACATCTTCTGACGTCTTCACATCCCCATCAAAAGTAAGAGGCTTGGATTTCTTCAACTCTTCTGGCAAGTACCCCCCCTCACTCATCCTATAACAATGTTGGAAGTAATGACAATGGTATCTCTTAGAACCAAAGACATACTATAATCCATGAGTGATATCCCACCTTTCAAGTGTATCCAAGGATCTTCCACCTATGACGGTGTCATCCCTATCCAATCCGTGTCCTATATGAGACCTATTTCCATATGCCCCATTTATCTTTTCTTCTTTTCCCTCACTTATCCCTAATTGTCTCTACTTCTACAAATCTAAAATACTTTGAAGGATGAATACATTAACTTCTACTTGCTTTCATGAGTTATTCCAAGTCTTTCTTACACTTCAATCAACTTGTTATTATATGCCATGTAACATCTAATCTCTTCCCTCAAATTTGTCAGCATATCTTCTAAATCAGCAAAGTACTTCTCCTTGCTACCCGACTGACCTATCCCATCCCATAGAATCCACATCATACCTATAATAGGAGTCATGTGACTTGTAGTCCATCATTCTTCTCTCCATCTCTGATCTCTTATCTCCTAAAACATACATATCTTATCACCCAAAAAATGACACCTAAACATTTCTTACTAGTTGGATCAAAATACACCATGTAAGATTAGTTTTACCATGGTAAATCCACTTTCATCATAGGAAATAATTTAGTAAACTATTTTTTCCTAAATTATTTCTCATTAAAATTCAAAAAACCCATGAGAATAATTGAATAAATCATTATTTATTTAATTCTCTCTAGAAAAAAGTATTAAATCATTATTTGATAATTATTTCTAAATCAATTTTGACTTTGTTGCCTTGGAATAAATAAATAAATTGTTATTTATTTATTATTCCTTATTTTCTTTATGATATAATTATTAAATCACTATTTAATAATTATTTCTTTCTTAATTCGGTCACAGTGATTAGGAAATCATTTTTATTTGTTAATTACTTCAACCACTTTCTAAATAAAGATATTTGACCATTTTGAATATTTTTTCCCTCTCAAGAGATATAATAAATTATTCTCAACATCTATATTTTGATTTTGTCAATAATATTTTATTATTTTCCAATTCCTAATTTATCTCATTAATTTGTTATAAATAAGAGGGTTTTCCATTCATTCTTCACCTTGATCATTCTCATCGTCACCACTATCATATCATAACATTTGATCTCCCACTTGAGTTCAAGCTATTTTTGTTTGTTTTTTCCCATTGCAAGTTGAGAAAGAGAAACGGATCATTGAAGCACAAGGACATAAAAAGGACCCATCACATGGAGGGGGATCTATAGACCCAAGTTTATAAGTTCTCTTCACCAGGTGTAAATTTTCTATTAATAAATTTTTCTTATTCACATCATCTATTGGGTTGCTACACTTTCATTTTTGTTATATGTTTCTGGTTGCATATGAACTTTTATTGTAGGGTTTTTCTTCATTTTTAATTGTAGAAATGAAGCATAAACAACCATATTTTGTTGCTAGGGTCACTTGTCATTAGTGACTTAAGTGAAGCACTTTTGATACACTTGCTAAGAATTTTCACACTAGCAAATGGCGACTCTACTAGTGTTGCAACTCAGAACCTTGGTGATTTTTGTGTCAGATATCTTCAATGTTTTTCTAGGTAATTTTAGCCCTCTCAATTTCTATTTTTAGATCTATTCTATTTTCTTGAACATTTTCCATTTATGTTGGGGTTTCACATCTTTCCGCAGGTCACAAGTACCAGCTGAGCAAGAGACGACACAATCTGGTTTTGATCTGTTGAGTTATAGAAGTCAGAACAAAGCACACTTTTCTATTAAGAATCTAAGCCCAACGCACTTTTCCGGTTGATTTCCGCACTATAATTTTTATGAAAAAAATTCAATTTTTTCCAATTTTGTTGAGACTATTGAGTGTGTTTCAGGAAGGGTTCCTTTTATTTATTGAGCCATGTCTAGGCCTATATCCACTCATTAGTTTCTCATTGAGGAAGGAAAAATTTATAGTCCCTTTAGACATCTTTTTACAACACTTTATTCCCTTCAGAATCTAGTTTGGGTTTGCCTTTATAGGATCCTCTTGTGTATCATTGTTTTTGCAACCTAATTCTTTCCATTTTCCAACATTTTCACCCTTGTTGTTTGCTAGTTTTCTGCACCATTTTCAATAGATTATTTCCTATAGATCCTCATCCCTTAGACATTAGATGTTTTGTCCATTTTGTGTGTCCTTGAGTTTGTTCTTTTCCCTCTTTTCTTTTGTTTCTTTATTTCCTTCTTGGGTGATGGGTTGCGTGCTCTAATTTACTGTTTATTTATTGTTCATTTTTAGTATTATTTACAATTTATGATTTTTTTATTTTCAGTGGGATTGGCATCATCAAAACATGCTCAATTAACTCATCCACTTGACACATTTGTCACACACACACACACCCTAAGTGAATGTGAGATTGGTTAGCACCACCAAGCCGACTTGAAACGCTACACCTTAATAATTCAACTCACATAGATTAGGCCCACTTTTGTACCAAGGCCAAAATAATCTTTGTAGTTAGGTTTAGGATCACTGGGATAGGATTCCAATAACACCCTTTGATCACTTACATTGAGACATAGAAATTTGACATATTAGGGAGATTAAAATCTTTAACCATCTCATCATCAAAAGTTGGAGTGCATCAAAAACCTAATTCAAAGGGGGTTAGGCTAGCTCATGGTGCGAGCATTTCTCCTCAAAGATACCAAACCTGTGGTAGGGAATTTCTTATCATCGTTGATCCAGGAGGATCCAAAAAGGAAAAAAATTTGAAGTCCTAAAAATACAATGAAACCAATCTCAAATTGAATAGATTGTCATTCTGAATCCAATGGCATGAATGACACTTCAAACGAACACACTATGTGAAAGTTATGGTGCATTGAATTTTTTCCAAAATAGCTAACATTTTTGTAGGCAGGATACACAATGCCACTTGACATGCTCACATCATAAGTATGGATGTTGAGGTCATCCATATGGATGTTGATGTTAGCAGGGTGACGTGGTCATATGCTTAGAGGAGAGCCAATCACAGGGTGACACGTGCCAGGATGACGTCAACAAGATGACAAGGAAGTACACACCAATTGTAGGGTGACACATGCCAAGATAACGTCAGTGTATGAAGGGAAAATGAGGAGACACTAGATGGTGCTTAGCTAGTAGTTGGATTAAGCAGGTGAAGAACTGGACCGGCGGCAGTTGTCAGAATATAACCACTGGTGGTGGTGAAATTGTCGCCTAATTAGTTTTGCTGGTGAACCCCAACGACCACCAAAATTACTGCTCATGGGTAGACAGTAGTTACCATTTGTATTTAAAAATGGTTGGGTGGTTAAAACCACCAACCAGAGGTTAATGTTTTATGTCAAACGACAGGTATATATGTAACTGTGCGGTCAAGTGATTAATGGTGAGCGATCAAATGATTTGGATGACAAATTTTATATTATGCAAAAGATATATATAGGCCAGTAGGCTGGTGGGTTTGAACTAATGGCCTTCAGCCACTTATTATGGCATGCCACTAATAGACCACCCAATTGGTTGTTAAACACAAATCAAAATGCATATATTTAAATCATTTTTCCGCCAAGCAGAGAGGAGGCAGAGCACACCAAGTGTGGAGAAGAGTGGAACCGTGTGCCACGCAAGTTGGAGTCATGCACCCTTGGCCACGAATTTTGAGAGTCATATGGAGGGAATATTTTGAGTAATATTCTCTAGGAATATTCTAGTGAATCTTGTAGGGAGTCTTTAGATTCCTTAGAGCCTCAAAATTCACTAAAGCGGAAATAAGCCAAGTTTATACTCATTTTACTCGGTTTTCCACAAGGAACGTAGTGGTGTAGTCAATTTCATCATATGGGTAGCTGAACTCCAGTCAACCCTTAGGAAGGAATCTTTGGGGGGATCTTTGAGATTTCAAGGGGCTATATTTTGACTGAACCAGAATAGGGTCAACTTTATAGTCATTTGGCATGATTTCGCAACACGAATTCAATAATGTTGTCCATTTCTTCTGCAAAGTTGTGTATTTTCTGGAGATCCACAGAAGTGGAGGTATAAGGTGTCATTTTGTAATTTCTTGTAATTTGATTTTGTTTCCAATTAATGAAAGAGGCCTCCCCACATTTAGTAGGGCTCGGAGACATAACCCACACTTGGTGAACTCTGTTATCAAGTTTTATTTGTGCCTTTGATCTCATGGCTTCTTTTGAATTCTGCTCCTTTTGTGTGTTTGCGTCACTTGGTTAAATTCTCTTTTAGATGTAATTTTTTATGCATCCTTGACCAAAAAGATCTGGATCAAGTTTGGTATCAAAGAAATCCTTCTTGATGCGAGTTTCATGAGTGAAAGCTAACTAGGAATAAGATCCAATGAGGAGAAGTAAAACTCAAATCCTTTTATCCTAAAGTGGGGCATGTAACATGAAGATGAAAAAATGGTAGATGAGGAATCTCGATTGGAGGAAGAGTGAAATTATCGCAAGATCTTCTTCACCCTGGAAAATAAAGTTGACAATTTGTTTGCAGAATATGAGAAGACAATCAAGCATGAGAAGAAAGAGTTAGATGATGATGCCTCAGTCAACCATGGAGGTGGAGGAAAAGAAGTTAAACAATTGAATTAGATAGACCAAGGTTTATTGTCAGATTTAGCAGAATGAGGAAGATGAGGCCAAGATCAAATTTGCATCTCTTCATCTAAGTGGCACCTCTCTCAGTTGGTGGGAGAGAAAGTTGCAAAAAGGTAGCAAAAACTTGGGTAGTTTGCTTTCTTCTTGGTCCAATTTTGTTTATGCATTAAAAGATCAGTTTTATCCTTTCGGTTATCGATAAAAGGATTTAATGGAATGAAAATATTTGAGACAAGGAAAGGGTCAAACTGTACAAAGCTTCACATAAGAGTTTAGAAAATAAGCTTTAAATTTGGGCATTTCACTTGATTCACCAGAAACTATAACAAAGTATATTGGTGCTTTACATATTAACATCAAGAATTCTTTGTTGTTATTTGAGCCTCCTATTATGCAATGAGTGTGAAGGCCATTCACCTTGAAGTCAGGGGGAAGGATGAAAAATAAGATAAACCCAATAAATCATCTTTCAAACCTTATAATGGAAAGTTCAAGGGAAAACACAAGGCAAAGGATAAGAAGGCAACTACAACCAAGAAGGGAGGGGCAAAGCCATCGTGATGAAAATTATTTGAAGTTGCATCCAGAGTCGAAGCCAAAGAGATTTGGTGGAAAGAGAAAGAAAAATATGGTGGAAACTATGCAACAAGACCTTGGATTTGAATTCAGTGATGAGACGCAGATCACAGTAGTGGGCATACAAGGTACCCTTTCTCTTTGTTGACACCTAATCTTTGGGATTAGGTAAATCCATGTAAAATAATGTAAATAGAAAATAACGAGAATTGGAATATGAAGAGACACTGGGAGATGAATCCCAAGAGTCTCCGTCCATGTATATATCTATGATTAGCCTCAATGCAAAAACACAATTCATTTTGAGGAGTTACCTCCTAGCCTGACATGGTATCAAAGCATAGGTTCCATTTTAGACTTGTAACTCCTATATTTTGTGACTTTTCTACTCCCATTTAGAATTTGTTTCCTAGAGATGTTGAATGCATGAGGGTGCCTAAGGTTTTCTCCCTAGAGTAGTTGTTGTTGGGTGAGAACAGTTGAATGAAGGTGCATTAAAGTTGAAGGAAACCTCTCCTACATGAATGGTATGCCAATTTTTTTCAATGATTATGTTTTCATTCAAAACAATATTTTATAACTTAGCATTTAATGATATTGACAAATGGTTGGCGTGACTATGTTTCTCCGTTGTTGAACATTGTTTGCACAATTATACCTTTCCACATATACTCCTTTGATGGTTTGTTACATATACTCCCAGTTACATATAGCTCTCAGTTACATATACTCCTCCTGTTGAATGGTATACATTGAACATTGTCCACAGTTAATACCTCTGCTCCCATACCACAATTAATACCACCTCCTCTCCACCATTGGTATTACTCTTGACATCACACAAATACATTTTCGAATGGTCTAACACCTAATACCACCCACCCACCTCCTCCTCTTGCAACATGATTAAAATTACATTGAACGTTGAAGTAACGTTGCCACCATACAACCATATACTGATAGAACACTTATGGTGGTATACCACTATACCGCTATCCCATTTACATTGGCGCTATAACACCATAAATTTCATGTTATTCCTTCCATGTAGGTATCATACCACCTCCTCCTGCTTTCAATATAGCTTTAATACCACATTTTCATATATCCTCGATGTAATATAGCCTATATACCATATTTAGTTTAGTTGTTATTACTCATGGTCTTACATATATTACTCAGTTGTCCATATATTACTCCCCTTCAACTTATATGTGATGAATACTATAGTTAATATCTCCCCGCTCTGATTATAATACCACATGTCCACTTAGCTCCTCCCCTATATAAACCTTCCTCAAATAATGCCTATGTCTTATATATATACACTAGAAGTGAAATTGTTCCACCATATGTGCATTTTTTTACACATATTACCACCAAAAGTGCAATTTTTTTGCACTATATTGGCAACAAAGTACATTTTCTACATAGTACACATATTTTAAATGCATTCATTGACATCAATTGTTGGAGTAGTTCTCCTTGGAATGGAGAACGATCTTGAATGGTCAAGTAAGATAAAACACACTCTCATTTTTAATGAGTTGTGTAGAGGAGTTTTTGAAGGAGAAGGAGATAATGCACCTACAAAGCCCACTTCATATAAGGATATTACCATTTGGGAAAATAAGCACAGAAAGGCCTATGCCTTGATTGTGACATCGATAAATGAAGAGGTGAATCACCATATTTCACCATTTTCAAATTCTTTTGAAGCCTTACAAAAATTGAAGGAATTGTATGAATCACATTTTGAAGTTGAAGTTTTCCAATTGATGATTAAATTGTCCAAACTTGAATTAAAAAATGATGACCCTCTTGCTTTAGCATTGGAATTAATATCCATTATCCATGATACAAAAACCATTGGAATTGAAATAGACATTCCTCTCATAGCTTATGTAAAATCACATTATCCCACTTATCAAATTATTGTGAATCATTGCAAGTAAGCGGAAACCTCAAGGAGATTACCTTTGACTCCCTTGAGAAGAAGTTTGCTAATAGAGAGAAGGATTTTGGGAAGGAGAAAAATCCTCAGTATTATAAATAAGTTGTGCATATTGCACATAGAAAGAAGCATCTTGCACAAGATTCTTCTAGAGGAAGAGGTTTCCTAAGAGGAAAAGGAAGAAGGAATTTTAGAGCCAAAGGGGGAATATAATTCCAAGGAGAAAATATTGATCTTCATTGCATAGGATGAAATAGAGATGGAAATGATGCATCCACATGTAAGTTACCTTAGGATAGAATTGAGCAGGAAAGAAATGAAGGAAAATATAAACCCAATGACAAAGGGAAAGATAAAGATCCTGAATCCGCTCACTATGTTGTGGAACATTGCAATAGTGGAGTAACTAGAGACTTATTTAATGCTTCACTTGCTTCTTGGAAAAATGATTGGTTGCTTGATTCAGGGGAAACTTGCCACATGACTTTTAGAAGAGATTGTTTTTAAGAATTTACTGACAATGTTGATGGAGTAGTATCAGGGTTGGAACATCAAGCTCAAACTACCTGGTCTTCCATACTTTCTTCTACATGATGTTCTCTATCTCCCAGAGCTTAGGAGAAACTTATTGTCTTTGTTCCACATCCTCCAGCAAGGACACTCCATTCATATGTTTGAGGGAAATGTTAAAGTCAAAAAAGCATCAGATTGCTCATTTATCATGATGGGAATAGGAGAAAAAAGCCTTTTGAAGCTACAAGGAACCTCTGCTCATGCAAAGAAATTCTAATACAGTTCTCCTTATGAGGAAGGTACAATTCCATCAAGTATTTTATGTCATGCTAGATTTTGACACTTGAATTACGACAACCTTTGTATGTTGAAGAAAAATGTTGTTACTAATTTGCCTACAATTCCTAGGAAACTTAAGCAATGTGATGCTTGTATCTTAGGAAAGCACAACAAATAGTATTTTCAAAATTCACAACCAGAGAAAATAGAAAAATTGAACTTATCATTCAAACTTATGTGGCCCAATGTCTGTTCCTTTTGCAAATGGAAATAAATATATGATGAAATTTATTAATGAATACACCATAATTTGTTGGGTTTACTTACTAAAGAACAAATCTAATGCTTTGGAAACATTCAAGGATTTTCATGTATGGATTGAAAATGATGTACAACCTCATATTGGCTCTATTCACATTGATAATGGAAAATAATATACTTCAAATTAATTTGAAAACTATGTTCACCAACATGTGATCAAACATCAAATAACTATGCCTTATAATCCCCAACAAAATGGAGTAGTTGAAAGAATGAAAAATACAATCTTAAATATTGTACGTTCCATGGTGTTTTTCAAGAATTTTAAACTGATGTTTTGGGCCAATGCAGTTCTATGTGATTTTTATATAAATAATATGTGTCCATATAATGCTATTAGAAACAAGACTCCCTATTAGATGTGGTATGGCCACATTCCTTCGATGAGGCATATCAAGGTCTTTGGTTCCAACTAGTATGCTTTTATTCCTAAGGAAAAAAGAAACAAAATTGGTCCAAGGAGTCATAATTGTATTTTCCTAGGGTACTCAAATACCTTCAAAGCATACTATCTCTATGATGAATATAGTAAGAAGTTTGTAGTATCTAGAGATGTAATATTTCTTGAATATTCCAAGGTTGACAATGTTGTTGAGAAGCAACTTGATCGCTTGGCTAGATTTGGACATGAAAATTACTTTCAATAATTAGATAATGAGATTCAACATCTTGAAGGGGGGATTCCTATATTGGATCAATCTATGGAATCTTCGTTTGAAGCATTTTCTCCCCTGCATGAAGTTCTAGCCACTGATCAAGATGACACTTTGAGTGATGTGATTGACATAATTGGGAGACTAAACCTTGATTCAGCTCCAACTCAATCAAATGAGTAGCCTAGGCCATCTCAGAAAGGCCTCAAAAATGTCTTACAAACACACTTGAAAGTGTTCATCCCGATGAGGTTGGAAAGACAAGAACAAGAAGTTCAACTAGATATAATGTAGGTGATGTAGATGTTTCTGATTCACTTGTTGATATGGATGTTTCTTATTGTGAAATGAATTTGTCTACATATTTTGAACCTACTTCCTTCAAATAATCCACTTTTCATGATGAATGGAAAGAATCGATGAAAAAAGAGTATGATGCCTTGATAATAATGGCACTTGGAAGCTGGTTCATCCTCCATTGGGAACCAAACTAATAGGCTGCAAGTGGGTCTTCAAAAACAAGTATAAAGCTGATGGCTAACTTAAAAATCACAAATCAATGCTTGTGGAAAAATGTTTTCCATAGAAGGGGTCAACTATGAAGACACATTTCCCCCCACAACAAAATTGGCTACCATCCAGACACTCTTTTCCTTAGCAGCACAAAATGGTTGGAAATTCCATCAAATGGATGTAAAAATTACGTTCTTGAATGGAGATTTGAAAGAGAATTTTTTTATGTCCCAACAAGAAGGATTTGTTGTGAAGGGTAAATAACATAAAATATGCAAGCTTGTAAAATCTTTGTATGACCTCAAGCAAGCGCCGTGAGTCTAGTACGAGAATTTAACTGATCATATTCTAAAAATCAACTTCAAACATTTTGATCTTAATGATGCAACTTTTTTTGTCAAGAAATTTGGAAGAAAATTTGTATACCTTGTGGTGTATGTAGATGATCTTTTGATGATAGGGCAAAATGAGAGCTATATTTCATCCATAAAGAAGGAATTGAGGAATGGTTTTGAAATGACAAACTTGGGGTATATTCACTACTATCTTGGTATTGAAGCAAATCAACATATGAAGTTTATATTCCTATCTAAGAAGAAGTACATTGGAGATCTATTGAATAAGTTTGGAGTGGCTGAGTGCAATCCTTTGACTACTCCAATGGATTAGAACTTAAAGCTCAAATCTACTAAAGGAAAATAATTTGAGGATGCAACAAAGTATAGACAACTTGTATGAAGTCTCAACTACCTAACTACTACCAGACCAGAAATTTCATTTGTTGTTGGAATCCTCTCTAGGTTTATGCAATAGCCTTGTGAGGGACATTGCTCTACTGTGAAAATAGTTCTAAAGTACTTGAAGGGAACTCAAGACTTTGGACTTAAGTATACAGAGGTGGACGACTTCAGCTTGAGTGTATACTCTAATTCAAACTTAAATGGAGATAAATAAAGTGGGGTATCTACTTCAGGTTATGCCATGAGTCTTGGATTAGGAGTTGTCTCATGGAGGTCATGCAAACAATCAGTTCCAATGGATTCCATAATTTAGGTAGAATATGTGGCAACAATTGAAGCAACAAAGGAAATTGTGTGGCTCAGGAAAATTCTAGAAGATTTGTAGGAGAAACAAGTGCATTCAACTCCTCTCATGATTGACAACACTTGTACAATAAAGTTGGAAAAGAATCGGAAGTTCCATGATCAAACAAAGTGTATCAATACAACCATCTAATAAATCATTATGTTGAGGCCAAGGGAATTCACCTACGACATGGTTCGACAAATGAGAAAATTGTAGACATATTCACCAAATCACTTGGAAGAGAAAAGTTTGAAAGATTCAGAATGATGCTTGGACTCACCAACATCCCTTTGGATTAAGGGGGAGAATGTCGACACCTAATCTTTGGGATTAGGTAAATCCATGTAAAATAATGTAAATAGAAAATAAGGATAATTGTAATATGAAGAGACACTGAGAGATGAAGCCCAAGAGTCTCTCCCTCCATGTATGTATCTATGGTCAGCCTAAATGACAAAAAAAAATTCATTTTGAGGAGTTACCTCCTGGCCTAACATTGTTCATGCTAATCAAAATTTTGAATTGCATGAAAGTACAAGTTCTTCAAATGAGTCTCCTGTTAATGAATGAGAGGACTGAATGGTTCCACATTAGATTTGTGATGAAACATACTAAAGTGGAAACCTTGTTTGATCCATGCTCTAAAAAAATTTGATTTTAGAATCCTTGGTTAAGAAATTATGGTTAGATACCAAGCCTCATCCAAAACCCTACCCTCTTGGTTGGGTGTGTGACAAAGCCAAATTACATGTAGTCAAGTAGTGTAGAGCTAGATTTGTGATTGCATCCAAACTAGTAGATGAGGTTGACCTTGATGTTATACCTTTGGATATCTGTGGCAATGTATTGGGGAGTCCATATTTGTATGACAAGAAAACATTTTTCTATTTCCATGAAAGCAAGTATCATCTCATAAAAAATGAGGTGGAATACATTATTAGAGCTCATTACTATAGGATTAATAACGAGTAGTTTTGGCTAGAATACCCTAAAGGACCTTCCCGAGATCCAAGGAAAACCGTTTATATTAACTACATTTGTCACATAGAAGCATACATATATCCATATAAATGCATAATATTCAAAGTGAAGAAGAGATATTATCTTAGTCCTTGGTGTAGCAATGTTGGAGAACACAATGTAGCAAAGTGGAAGACCCTTCTGCTAGCTCCTAGATCAACACCTACACATAAACAAGATGAAGAGTAATCCTACAACATATAAATTATAGTAATTAAAGAATTCATACATAAAGACATAAGACAACATGAATCTAAGCTACATATAAGTTATTGTATTAAATAAAAATGTAAATAAACACTACATCAACACCATCAAGTAGACAACATAGCAGCAAATACTTATTATTAGATTGAAGAAAAATGATTACAACCATCTTGGCTGGATCAAGCTTCCTCTGGTCCTCAAGATCCTCTCTCTCTCTCTCTCAACCTCCTGCAAGCATAACAACTATATCTCATACAAAGTTTTGGCAATCATTTGATAACCATTCGACCTCCATCACGATGCCCAAGCCTCTAATATATAGATGATGAGAAGCTTATCCTTTACATTCTTCTCATGAGTTCCATTGAGGAAAAAAATAGGATGTTTCCTCACTTTATTTCTCTTTCCCTTTCCATGAGACTTCGTTAGGAATATAAATGTCCTTAGTTAGGTCAAAGGTAGATGTTCCCTACTTTTCAAGCTGACATTTGAGTGAAAAGCGGAGTGTCAGTCAGTCAACCTGCTCTTTGACCTCTGGAATCTCACAAAGCTTTTGTAACACTGTCCTTTATGAAAAACAATGAGTTACCCTAGGGACTAACACCCTTGGCTCATGCATGGAGAGCATTATAACTCTTCTTGCCTGTTTCCAAGGAGCATTACCTTGTCTAATAGGTTTGTGAATTAGGTCATATCTTTAACCAGATTGTTTTTCTCCTCTGAGTTGATAAGGAGTTCATTTTCGTGTATAACAAATTCCCCTAAAGTGTGAGGTCAGAAATGAAGATGATGACCAAAATACTTTATAAAAAAAAATTGGAAAAAGAGAGAGAGAGGATTGGAGCTTTAGCACTATAGGAAACCTGAAACAAATACATATGTCAAAAATAAAGAATCATGTCCTGAGTCAAGCATTTCCATGCTCAGTAGCTCTATCAGAGTGATTTCTCAAAAGAGGTATGATGAGCTTCTCCACCAATAAGCACAATGTGGAACTGTGTCATAATATGGTCATCTTGATGATATGTCTCTGAAAATAATATACATAGTTTGGGAGAGGAAACAAGGCTGAGTGATGCAAGCCTCTACCCAAGGTTTTGGTCATCGCTTTATCTAAAAATCATGTTTATACACATGTGAATAAAGGAGTTGATTTTGAACATGTGAGAAATTGTTTAATTACCAGTGAATAATGAAAATTGTTAACAGGCACGAGGATGGCCACCGATAATGATGGTGGTCTCCAAGATGCGCAGTACAATCTAGCGAGTGTGAAGAATGATTTTTTCATCAAACATTTGTGAATAATTCAATTGGGATCCAATGATGAAAATCCCCAATCAAACAAAATTTAACCCACCACTAATGATTGCAAGTTCCAAGGTACGGATATGTTTCTGGATCTTCTTCCTAGTTAGAGTGCTGAAGCCCATAGGAAGAGGCTTGTCGAAAGGTAGAAAATAAGGTTCCCTACATCAGTTGACACGAAATAGGACAAGAATGATTTGTTTTGGAGATAAATTTTGAGCAACAGGTCAAACATACAAAGGGAAGGATGGAATTATGTGATCTATGGTTGACACAGGAAACAGAAGATAGGTGAATCCCTTGATCAATAGAAGGCATGACATAAAGGTTTACCAGGTAGCTATAGACAAATGAACACCAAAGAGTGTTAAGATATAGGGATGCAGGAACATTGGAGTATATAGGGTAAACTCATAGGATGGTAAGGTTCATTTGAGGTGTTGAAAAAAGAGGTTTTTTTGGGGAGTTCCATGTTTAAGGGAATGACTGCTACCAAAAAATCCTTCTGAATAGAGATATTGAGTCATTGTGTTGTACAATTTTTCCCAGTCTGATTAAGTTTAACGAGTCCAAATGCGTGAACTCAGTGGTCTTTTCATATTTAGAGAGTCTGAAAAGATCTTAAAGAGGAACTCTAAGGGGGGTCCCTTTGTCATGGTTGATAATCGAGTGCGACAAAGGTTTAATAGTATACCTGGCACAATTCGTTCTTCGTAAGTTAGTCAAATGAGTCTGGATAAAGTGATAAACCTATGTTCAATAGACATTTGACTCATTTTATTATGATTGCGAGGGGACGGAGTAAACTTGATATTATTTATGAAATTTTACTGAGTCACATGAAGAAAAACTCAAGAGATCTTCATAAAATTTTCACGAGTCAGATGAAGAAAACTTGATATGTCTTTTTTAGTTAAACAAGCGAGGAAAAAGAGATAAAATAACTGCTCAATTCTTTTTCGTAGATGTTTTACGAGTCCAAAGAAGATAACTCGGGGATTTTTTTATTTTAAGAGTGAGGAAGGCTCCCAAAAAAGAAAGTGCTCATATCATCTCTATAGGAGTTTTATGAGCCCAAAGATGGTAACTCGAGGATTTTTCAGTTCAAGAGAGAGAAAAGGTCACAAAAAGGAACATGATCATATCTTCTTTGTGGTAGTTTAACGAGCCCAAAGAAGGAGACTCGAGGTTTTTTATATTAACAAGCAAGAAAATACACAAAAATAATGATCGTGCTTCTTTGTAGTAGTTTAACAAGCCCGAAGAAGGAGAATATAAGTTTTCTTTAGATTAATGAGCAAGAAAAATACCATAAAAGCAATGCTTAGAACTTCTTGATCTCATGCTCGTCAATAGAAGGATCTATATTAGGAATTTCCTCATAAGACCAAGCGAATACATCGTGGAATTCCTCAAAAAGGCAGGTGAAGCTTGAAATTTCCTCAGTATTGCAATTGGCTCCAATCTAAATATTTTCCATGATGCATGTCTTTACTAAGATATCAATGAGAATTGTCTTAGAAATATTTCCCATGTTCCCTTTTGAATCCAAAGTTTGGACAGTTGTGTAACTCGAGGGAAAAACCTCACATGGTTCAAAACATAGGATTTTTATAGGGTTCTCATTTGAATCAGATATCGAAGCACGATGGTGAGAGGTTTCCCATGTTTGCTCCTTTAAAGAGAAGATCTTTCAAATAGCTTCAACCGTTGGTAGGACTTCATCGAGGAGATAATTTGAGGGAACCATTCAGGGAGGGGAGATGGTACCATTGGTCATAACCAAAGTGACGGAAGAATCAGATGCAGATTGAATGTCTTGATAAGCCAATCAACTGGTGACAATAACATTTGTTCTCCATAAGAGTCAATGTTTGAAGGGGTTGGGAGGATTCAAGGATTGTTTGGGTCATGAGAAATGGTGGAGACTATAGAAACCATCTGTGGAACCTCGAGCAATAGGAGAGGAAAAAAATCCATCAAGGCAAAACCTTCAAAAGACAGTACCAACATTGATGTTTGAGTCAGGTATGCCACCCACTATAGGTATGGTGTCACTAGGCAACAGGGAGTAATCTAGGGTGCAGAAGGACAATTGATCCACTGTGGCAATTCTCCCAAATAACGAAAAGAGGATGAGGGGGAAGACCGAAGACACAATGGAAGTCATGGCATAAGACCAACTGCAGCCCAAAAGTCGATTATAGTCAACATGATGATCTACGAGTTCAATGTCCATCATCATCATTTTCCCACTCAAAGTGATGGGGTAGCTAGCAAGGTATCCTTTTGGGATTAATGTATGTCCATCAAATGCTTAAAATGAATTCGATGGTGGAGAGAGGGTTCGAGAACCCAAGGTGAGCCAACATGAATTAGACATTATTCAAGTTGAAGTGCCTTCATCAATGACCATTCTATGGACACCTCTACCTTTCAAAAAAACCTACACTCGAAATGCAAGTTGGTGGGAAAGACGAGGTTTAAATTTCTCCATGTCAAATATTGGTAGCATGGAATCCTGAGGGTCAACCTTACCAATGGCCGAAAGAAAATATTTATGTTATGATGGATAGGTTTGCAATACTTTGAGTGTCGATATAGCTGACAGTGCGAGCACCAAATCTTTTACAATAAGGTAGTTATGGGTAGGACTTGCAGAAGTATTATGTGTTTTGTGACGAAGTTCCCCCTTTGGGGGGAGAATTGGAAGATTAGCAATAGGACTTTCGATATGAAGATCGTTAGGTGTCGGTGGGTTTGAACTCAAGCCAACATCCTGAGTGTTAGCAATTGGAGCTCCATAAGTTTTGGCTTGTGTCTAAAGATCAGTCATGTCAAAGGTGTAAAAAGTTGATGGTACTTCACCAGAGGAAGGATGATTTGAACTGTCATTGCCCCCTTATGGGGGTTGAGGTGAGTCCACAATAAGATGTTGCTATTGCTGAGTAGGGAAGGGTTTATGTCGAATTACTAGGGTCCATCCAATGTCCTTTTGAGCAAGAATATCTGTGCATTCTTAGAGACGTAGACATCTGTGTGTAATATGGTCTTCTGTATAGATTTTTCAAGGGAAATTGACAACTTTGTCCTTTCCACTCTCAGATGTTGCAGTAGTTTTCTGCTTGAGGTTGGATTGTGTAGTAGGGTGCTCTTCAAAAGGAGAGGTATTTTTCTTGTTCTTCTTGTTCTTCTTGTTCTTACCACTAACTTTTTGTGTAGACCGCACAAAGTTGATCACAGTGGTTGGAAGAGCAACCAGTTGGGTAGATGTAGTAGTATCAATAGAAAACTGGGCAATGTGCCCACTAAGTTGTTTTACAAGAGCCTCGAAGGTAGCACCAACGAGGTCATCAGCATGCATGATGGGTTGTTGAGTAGCAGGAGGATTGGAAGTTTGGGGGGAATTAGTAATTACGTCATATAGTGTGCGAGATTGTGAATAAATCAAATCTAAGTGTTGGGCATGATGAATGGATTGGTCTTTAATGATCGCACCACCAAAGGTAATTTCCTTGGAAATTTGGGGAAGAAGATATTTATAGAACCAATCTTCTAAGAGATAATATGGAATGGGGCCTTTGACTACCCTCCACCTATGTCTCTATTTTTTAATGTGATTAGAGATGTGGGTGGAGGTGTCTTGGCACAAGGTAGTAAGAAGTCCCATCCCAGTTTCGTAGCAGATGGGAAACTAAAAGTGCTTTAAAAATTGCATTTCGAGGGTGTTGAAGGTATTAACTGATGCACATGGTAACTCAATGTACTACTTGGCATAACTTCCAGTAAGGCTATGGGGGAAGAGCTAGAACCATATATTGTCATCCACAATGGTGTTCGATACACACCATAGATGGTAGGTGGTGACATGTGTACCCGGATCATCCCCGTGTTTTCCTTCAAACTTTGGGATGTCAATAGGTATTCTATGTGAGATTGTGGGCTAATGTAATTTATGGTAGATGGGGTCCTTAGTCAGTTCATACAGATTGGGAATATCAAGTCATTCCAAAAAAGGCAAACTGTTCGAAGCCCTTGAATCTAACTAGGGTGATGATGAATGACTTGAAGGACCCTGGGGTCCTCCCATCATATTGTTATCAACAAGATATATAGGTTTTTCTAGATAATATTATCCTTGTGGTGGTGGAGGATTCATATAGGGTGGTTCTACATATGGGATGTTAGGCTTGGGGATATAGGCTTTATTTACCCTAGGATAAAAATTGTCCCCTTGACTCAATTGAGGTTGAGGAGGGGGTGCCAAAATGGATTGAGTGGGACCAGATTGAGGGATCTCACTAGCCATGCAGTTGGCCATAGGCACATGACTCACACTAGGGCAATCTCCACTTGGAGGATTTATGTCAATTAATGACGGTCCAGCTTGTCCTATAGGTGTAGGGGGTACAGTAATGCCCCTTATTGGTATGTGAATGTTGGGAACATTGCCCCCTAGTATTTGAGTCTCAGGGTTTGAACTTAACAAAGGATTCCAACCAAAGAGATTACTGAAGGGACCCATGCTAACAAATCTATTTGGAGCGATAGTTGAAGGTTCATGAATAGACACAAAAAGGGTAGAAATGGGAATGTACTAGGTTCCTCTCATAGTAGGTATAACTACGTTGCTTCAACTTGGCATAGTTTGGATATTAGGGTAACCAATCAGCTGTATATTACCAACTATTGGTGGGGGAAGTGAGTGTAGACCAAAGTTGTCGACAAAAGCCCATGATCCATTAGTCATTAGGGGAATGGTGGATGTAGGTATAGTCGAAGACATGGTAGGTACAGGTGCTACCTGAATCAATATTGGTCCTAGAGGATCAGCGAGAGGAGAATTATAAGGATTTACACCTCCTTTAGTGAAAATTTTCTCCAATAATATAGTGTCCTAGGAGGTATTATGTGATCCAGTGTTAGATACTGGAGGCTTATTACATGAAGAGGGATAATCTGGATCACCAAGGCTCAACTGATCCTCTGCAGTCAGCAGACGAAGACCTTGTTGTCACCGATATTGACAACGAGGGTCATATGTAGCCATGGTGATAGATATATTTTATCAAAAAAAAATTATAGTGATATTTATTATATTCTCAATGATAACAAACCAACACCTTAAAAATAAAAATTACTCTAAATTTCAATCAGCAAGCAGTCAGGGGATATGGCTCAATCTGATAACCACCATTTGTTGGAGATGAAACCTAGGATCACAATGGCTAAAAGAGAGAGTTGGCCAAATGTACAGGTACGATTACTCTTGAGCTTCGCCTGAACCTTAGATTAAGGGCCCAAGTACTCTCATGAAGATGAGCACCCTCCAAAAAATCGAAGATAGAGTAGGTTTGTCTGTTTAGATACCAAGGAAGCTCGCCCCAGTCACCTTATGTTCGTCCCTAAAAAATTCTGGTCACTATGGTTACCTAAAATCATAGACACTATCGAGGGGGACATGGTCATAGATAATATGTTATGTGGGCTAGATACTTGAGTCCCAAACTTAGCTCCAATATCCCCCAAGAGATCCCTGATACATAGAATACCGAATGGAGATGTAATCAAAGGCGGGCTACCTTCTCTCAAATTCCAATGTGGTCTCGCATTTAACTCCACTTTGACTAAATCGGTCCTGGATAGTATGAGTGCAACAAGATTTTACCCTATTTAACGACACTAGTCTCAGTTTTATGATATTGGGCAGTTAACTCACAACTTCCTAACCCAGTATCCTAGCCTAGACTAATATGTGTGTATACTCAAAAAGAGTTGTTTCTTTCTTTTATTACAAGATAGATTTTAGAGGTACTTTATTAATGTCTTAAGAAGGGGTGTTGACGTATGGAGTTTTGTGAGGCTCTAACACAAACCATTCAGAAAATGATTTTCAATTTCAATTCGATGAATGAATTATTTCTACAAGGAGAGAATCATTTATACATCAATTCAGCACCATGCATCCAATGTAGTAAACACATGCACAACTTGTAGACATGCAATGCTCTCTAACAACTAACCCAATATATAGATGCAAAATCTAACCAACTAAAACAGAAAATAATAAACTTTTTTTTTCATTTTTCTTTTCAAAAAACAAATGCACTCAAGCTATTTATCTAAAAAGAAAAAATGATCAGGAAACAAGCAACCAAGAATAGTGCACAACTACAGATCCCTGAAACATATTATAAACAGCTTCCCCAACCCGGGAATTCATAGAGCAGGCTGATGATCAAGATATTGGTTGGCTAACACACTTAAACATAGACGACAAAGTGTTAATGGTACAACTAGCACTCTGTCTACAAGCCTGGGGAGCATTATAACTCATTGGTTTGCACAACTAGGGCATGTTACAGGAGAATAAGGTGTAAGAAAAGTCATTCAAGGTCTGATCAAAGGCTAAGCATAATAAATAAGGTTGTGAAGTGTCCTGAGTGGTCAGAATGGGAACCAAGGCAAACACAAGGGCCTGGAAAGAAAGAGAGATCTAGGAACTTGGGAGGCAAAAACTAGGAGCTAAGTACAGTCCCCACTATGGTCGTCAATTCTACTATAGGTATTAATGCACGGGTGGTTATGGTTGGAATACCCCCAATGATCTTCTAGGATCCAAGGAAAATCATTCACATTAACTGCAATTGTCACAAAGAATCATACATATATCCATATAAATGCATAATAATCAAAGTGAAGAGGAGATATTACCTTAATACTTAGTGTAGCACTGCTGGAGAACACAATTTAGCAAATTGGAAGACCTTTCTACTAGCTCCTAGATCATCACCTGCATATAAAAAAGGCAGGGAGTAATCCTACAACATATAAACTCTGCTAATTATAGAATTCATATATAAATACATAAGACAACATGCATCTAAGCTACTTATAAGTTATGCTATTGAATCAACATGTAAATAAACACTACATCAAGTAGAAAACATAACAGTAGATCTATATTATTAGATTGAAGAAGAATGATTACAGCCATCTTGGCTGGATCAAGCTTCCTCTAGTCCTCAAGATCCTATCCCTCTCTCTCTCTCAACCTGTTGGAAGCATAAAAAATATATCTCATACAATTTTTTAGCAATCATTTGACAACCATTCGACCTCCATCACAATGCCCAATCCTCCAATATATAGATGATGAGAGGCTTATCCATGCCACTCGCCTCATGAGTTCCATTGAGGAAAAATATAGGTTGATTCCTCACTTTATTTCTCTTTCCCTTTCCAAGAGACTCCATTAGGAATAACAATGTCCCTAGTTAGGTCGGAGGTAGATGTTTCCTACTTTTCAGGCTAATATTTGAGTGAAAAGAGGAGTGTCGGTTAGTCAACCCACTCTTTGACCTCTGGAATCTCAGAAAACTTGGGTAACATTGTACTTTAGGAAAAATAGTAATTTACCTTAGGGAATAATGCCCTTGGCTCATGCATGGAGAGTGTTATAACTCTTCTTGTCTGTTTCTAGGGAGAATTATCTTGTCAAATAGGCCAGTGAATTAGGTCATGTCTTTAACGAGATAGTCTTTCTCTTCTTAGTTGATGAGGAGGTCATTTTCCTGTATAACACTCACTGTGCCAAGATCATTGCCAGTCTTGTAAGTGCAGTTCATATGAAGAGATTGATCAACTCCAGCATAGGGTTTATGCGCATGGATGTGAGAGCAAAAGATGCGGAGACATTTGAAGATTTCCAAGGTTGTGATCCCACCCATAAAAAATAATTGTATGAAGTGTTTCTAACTATAATGGAATTTTTTAGGAACCAAATGGGTTTCCTCCAAAGCGTGAGATCCAACATGAAATTCACTTGCAACAGGATGCTCGTTTACTAAATACTGGTATGTACAGATTATCAGCCATTGAGATGGAGGAGATAAAGAAGGAAGTGTAGGAATTACTGAACTAAGGGGTCATAAGTCCAAGTTCTTCTACATGCGGTTCACCCATTGTTATGGTGCCAAAGAAGGATTTCACAAGGAGGATGTTCATGGAATATAGATAACTCAACAAAATAATGATGAAGAATCGATACCCTCTCCCTCGCATTGATTATTTATTAGATCAATTGAAAAATGTTGTCTTCTTCACAAAACTAGACTTGTGCAGTGGCTATCATCATATCGAGATTCAGGAATAGGATGTATGGAACATTTCATTCAAGACAAAATAGGGGTTATTTGAATGGTTGTGATTCCATTCTGACTATGCAATGCTCCGACCACGTTCATGAGGGTGATGAATGATATTTTCATGCCTTTTCTTGATGATTTTTACTTATGTATCTTGATGAAATTCTTGTTTTTAGTAGCACATGGGAAGATCATGTGAGTTATGTTAAAAAGGTGCTTGATGTTTTACAGAAAGAAAGATTGTATTTCAAAAGGTCTAAGTTTGAATTTGGTAAGACATATTTGGTTTACTTGGGTCACATTGTTGGAGATGGATAGTTAAAAATAGATCCTTCTAAAGTTGACTTTATTGTGAAGTGGCATAAGCCCACCAATTTTAAATAGTTTCATCGATTTTGGGTGCAATACAATACTAGAGAAGGTTCATTACCAACTTCTCCATCATTTCATCCCCCTTGCATGCATTAACAAGTGTGAAGTAAACATTTTAGTGGGGAGGAAAGTAGTAGAGATACTTTGATACACTGAAAGAGAATATGAGTACCAAATGAGTTTTGGCCTTACCTAGCCTCTAGGATCCTTTTGAGATCAAGATAGGTGCTAGTGGGTACATCATGGGAGAAATGTTGATGCATCAAAGTAAACATAAATGTTACCATTCAGAGACATCCTCCCAAGTTGTTGTGAACTATCCCACATATCACAAGGATTTGTATGCCTTGGTTCAAAGCGTGAAGAAGTGGAAGCACTATTTGATTGGAAAGGAGACCATCATTCACATAGATCACTAGCCCTTGTAGTACCTCCAATCACAAACCAAGATTTAACAAGCACATCATTCTAGATGGATGGGATTCCTCTAGTATTTTCACTTGGTAATAAAATAAAAGAAGGGCACCAACAACAAAGTGGCAGATATGCTTTCTTTTCCTCCTATTTTTTCATCTTTAGTTTTCCAAATGCTTATTTATCTTTTGAAAGTTATGTTGAAAAGTATGTTGATGATGAATATTTGAATGATATTTATGCAAATATGACTCATGGATTACCAGTGGACATTACCATTTGCAGGGAAAATTATTGTACCATCTTGGAAAACTTTGTATCCCCACCAATGAAACAATACATGTAATCAAAGAGGCACATACCTCTCTTCTGTCGGGTCATTTTGGTGTAGGGAAAACTTTATGTCATTTGTAGAGGTTGTTTTTTGCCTCACATGAAAAATATTGTAACTTGATATGTAAAGGGATGTGGGTTGTGTTCAATTTGCAAGCCCACTAATAGAAAATTGGGGCTCTACACACCACTGCCTTTTCTAAGTCATCCATAGGAAAGTGTGTCAATAGATTTTGTTGGCAGATTTCCTTTGTCTAAGAGAGGTCATGACTATTTGAATGTCATTTTGGATCGATTTAAAAAAATGTGTGCCCTAATTCCTTGTAAAAAGTAGATCACTACAGAGAAAAATTCGCATCTCTTCTTCCAATTTGTATGGGTCTACTTTGGGTTGCCCACATCCATTTTGTTTGATCAAGACTCTCATTTCCTTGGATATTTTTGGATGAGTTTGGGGAGAATGATGGACACCAAGTTGAAGAAGAGTATGGAATGTCATATGTAGACCAATGGGTAAGCAGAGTTTGTCAGCCTCATATTGATACATTTACTCTGAGGCTATTGTGGCAAGAATCCCAACTTGTGGGATGATAAATTCCTTATGTACAACATGCATATGACAGGGCAATGCATTCTTCCACTCAAAGCTAACCATTCGATACATGCTTTTGATATTTTCCAAAGGATCCCTTAGACATGGTCTTTGGGAGAGATGAATATTCTAGTGAGAAAGATGATAGGGACAAAGAATGAAAGGTCATTCAATAAATTCAGATGATTCACCAGGTAGTGCAGGAACAGTTGGAGAAAATTCAAGCTCAACACAAGGCTCGACATGATAAGCACTAGGTTGATCACTAATTCCAGGTTGGAGATAGGGTGTGGCTCCACATCAATAAAGACAAAATGAAAGGGGAGGGAAACTAGTTGAGACTAATATGATATGGCCCATTCACCATATTGGAGAATATTGGAGACATTGTCTTTTGTCTCGATTTTCCAGCATACATGCAGATGTAGTCAGTGGTGAATATTTAAAACATTAAGCTTTATGAGCCTTGTTTTATCATGTACATCAAAGACGTTGGATAGGTTCCTACAGTGGATGACTTTTCACAAGAATACTTGGACAAGCTACCCGAGGATATCATTCTTGACAAAAGAACTAAGACTTCACGACAAGGAGATGTGGAGTACCTTTGTATTGGTTTCAAGGGAATGCATCCAAGTAAGGACCATTGGATTGAAAAGGATAAAATGATGGAGAAACCCCCTAAATTTCCAAATGGATGATAAATATTTTGGTGGCCCAAAAGCTCATTAGTTTTGAGTCTTTGATTCATTTTGCATGTAGTTTCCTATTATTTATTTGAAAAAATAAAAACTTACATTCATCTTGTATTAAGATTTCAATGAATTTTTTGCATTAGTAGATTCTTGAGATTAAGACATTGAAAAGAAAAAAGTGTGTTTTCCATTTTCTTGTTTATATTACTTGCAAGTTTGAGTAAATGGTAGAAGTATTCCCTTTTTCCTTAATTGGTTTGCTTTCTTTCCATTCAGTTGTGGTGCATTGATCAACTCACTCTTCCTTAGCTAGCTATTCATCCAAAGAGAATGGTCTTTTTTGCTCATTTAGTTGCATTCAAGGAGTTTTGAAGATACATTTGATAGGGCCTTAAAACCGAGACATAATTCAAGATTAACTGTTAAAATTTGTTGAATTAACCTAAGGAAGAATTTAAACCTAATACTCACATATCTAGAGGTCTAGGCTAGAGACGTGTTCTAATGTCGTTAAACCTAGTTACTATTGTTTTCACTAAGGTTGGGTGATTCCTCCTTTTGTAATTCAATAGATACTAGTACAGATTTGTGCTCCTTGTACCATCGTGTATATGTTGGGAGACCCCACTAGGTTATCGTTGTATTATCCATAGGAAGCTAAGTCTACCGCCTTACAAATTGTAATGCACTAAACATAGCATTCGAGAAGATTGACTATCATATGGGAAGTCCTTGGTCATTTCTCTTTCATTTTCTTAAAAAGGTGTATATGTAGTTTTACGATTTTTATGGTAAGCTTTTTGCCTAGAATTCCAGAGCAGTCACTTTCATTCCTTTTCAACTCTTTAAAAGTAAAATGATCATCTGAGCACTTGTCCTTTCGAGCTCGTTTCCAATGAAAGTGATGGAGTCACCTTTCGTCCTTTTGTCGACTCTTAAAACATGACAATGCAAAGTTTTGTTTCAATGTTCTAAAATTAACTTCCTACGAAATATCCCTAGTAAAAGTTTCCTTCCTTAGTAATTATTTAAAGACGATTCCAATGGAAACATTTCCAGAGTCTATCAATCAAGGATTCCCCTCGAAAGGAAATCTTGGTCCTTTTCCTTCCTTTGGAAATGTTGGTGCTCCTTATATGGCAACATTGTCCCTCCCTGGGTTAACCATTGGTTTACCTGTCTGGTTATTTTCGACCTCAATAATCCAAAATGTCTTAAATCCTGCCCCACCATCTCCTTCATTTGAATCGCGGCATGATGATACCAAGGTTGACCCCTTGCCTTCTTCCCCTATTTCTTCACCTTCCTCTTCTACTTCACTTGGTGAAAGTTTCAAATCTAGTAACCAGGAGGCTAAGAAGAAGAAGAAGAAGAGAAAGAAGAAGACGTCAGCTAAGCAAGGGGCTAACTATGTGGTTGTTACTCCAAATGCACCTCCTATCGAGTCTTAGAGGTATGGTCTCAAAATCTAGATCGACCATTCCCATCAACCTTTGGAGATCATGTTGATGCTATACTCTTGGCTACCAATGGTAAGAAGAAAGGAAAATTAGATTTCCCTGTAGTTTACGTGAAGGAGAACATCTTCTTCACCTTTGTCCTCTTATGGATAAAGCCTCCAAAGTCTTGGAAAACCTTACGGCTTCTCAACCCCAACTCCCTGTTCGTTATCAAAGGATTTCTTCTGACCTTCTCCCATCTAGTAAAGAGATTGACTTGGATTCATCTCTTGCCCATCCTACTCTTCCTAATCCTGACTCACTTGTGTCTGTTCCCAACCAACCATTGGTCCAAAAGAGTGTCGACTTGGTTTCGTCACCAGTTGCTCACTCTGTTCTGGAAGAGCTTAGTGATCATACTGCTCATGTTCTTCTCGTCTCCTTAGATTCTCATGAATCAAAGAGTGACCCTCCCATCCTAGTTGTTCATGAGATTCCTTCTGCTATTCCTGCAGAGCATGGGGACAATCATATGATACCCCCACCAAGTAGTTCTGTCATTTCTTTCAATTGTTACGCCTCCCATCTTATGTGCCTTTCCATATCACAGTACAAGCCTATAATATGGTAGTTCCTGGCACTGTATTAGATGAAGGTGCGTCTGTTAGCATCATGTCTTCTACTACTTAGCAAGCTTTGGGTTCCCCACAGCTTGTACTTGTCACCTAGAATTTTTTGGCTCTCAATGGAGGAACCAATCAACCCTTAGGGATCCTTTCAAAGTTTCCTATTACTTTGGGAGGAAAGGCCATCTATATAGATGTGATGGTAGTTCAAGGTCCATTAGATTTCAATCTTCTCCTTGGACATGACTATGTTTAGGTCATGGGAGCTCTTGTTTCTTCACTTTTCCGTGTGGTTTATTTTCCACATGAAGTAAGAATAGTTACTATTGATCAATTGTCATTCATTGGTCACCAGGAGCCTTATGTGCAACCATCGTCCCCTATCGACTCTTGTTTGCAAGCAGTACCTTCCCCGCCATAGGTTAATTATGTGGCTACCTGTTCCGTCTCCGCATCTGTTGATGATCATGTAGATGGTCTCGTACATCATGTACTGGGGGAATTGGAAGTCGATATTTTGTTGGTACCCAATGAAATGTATTCCTCCCAGAGCATGGTCCTTTTATCTAGTGAAGACCTCTTGGGAGCCATGTTCTCATATGGTCCATGAACAAGGTGCATGAGGATGATTCTTAGTCTTGTGTCAACCTCGTTAAAAAATGAAACAAGGAATGATGAGGACAGTTCTTTTCTTGTGTCAACCTCGTTAAAAAATGAAACAAGGTGCATGAGGATGGTTCTTGATCTTGTGTCAACTGCGTTAAAAAATGAAACAAATGGTGTTAGCATAGTTCTTTGTATTGTGTCAAGCTCGTTAAAAATGAAACAAGGAGTTCGAACGATAGTTCTTTTACTGTGTCAACCTCATTAAAAAATGAAATAGTTCCCTTTTCCAAATCGAGTCTTTGATTAATATCTTGTAAAATTCCATTCGAGTCTTTCCAAGATCTTGAAAGTGAACCTTCATTCCATCCACCTAGTTGATTGAAATGAAGCTTGGGGGGCATGTCCCTCGATTTCAGTCATTATGCTGGGGGAATATGAACTTATAGCAAGCATAGTTTTTCATTTCAAGCTTGTGTAAACATGAAAACGAATCCCAACAGAGTTCTTCATCATTCAAGCTTGTGTAAAAATGAACCCATAGTCGATTTACATCTCGTGATTTCCATTTTTATCAGCTAATTTCTGCTAGATGAGCCTTAGTTGTTTCATTCCATCGTCACCATTTCTTTGGCCGATCATATGCTTTCACTTGGTTGTTTTTCCTTTCCTGAGGGACCACAATGATGAGTGGTTTTATTAGCCAGCCTCTTGACCATTATTTGTTTTGAGCAGTTCCTCCATTGCCGGAACCAGATCACTACCCTTTATACCACTCGTTCCTCTAGGACGAGTCATCTTTAAGCTCTTTTCCAACTCGTAAAATATGAAAATCTTGCCAAGTATTTTTTCCCTTTTTGACTTGTTAAAGAGAATAAAAATGGGGGGTCTGCTTTCGGCTCTTTTCCGACCCTTTAAAACTGAAAATATTGCCAAGCTCTTGTCGCTTTGAACTCGTTAAAGGTTGTGAAGCATCATCTACCCAGTATAATTTTACCCCTTTTACAGGCTAGGATAGATTACATACGAAAAAGGTATACGTTGATCTATCATGGTCAATAGGTTCCTTGGGTATTGTTTTCTACCTTTTCGGATTCGAGGGACAAATTTACGAAAAGGAAACTTTGGAGTTTTCTTTTCCATGTCTTTTTCAAACTCTCTAAACATGAAAAAGACTCTGAGTTTTACCTATGTTGGACTCATTAAACCCTGACGACATTGGACTTCTCACCATGACAAGATCGAGCTTCTCCTTCCTAGGGCTCATTAGAAATCACTAGGTCAGATTCGTCTGAAGGATGAACTTATATTACAAGCATATGATATCCCCTTCAAGCTTGTGTTTCAAAAATAATTGGGGTACTCACCAACAATGGTGGGGGGAAATTTGGAAACATTTTGTTGGTTTTATTAGTTATTATGAAAGATTGTCGCTCTTGGACATCGACACTCTTTCTGCTTCGAGTCGGGTTGGGGTATCTTCATTCTATCGTTGGCCTCTTGGGTTTTGGGTTATTCATTTTGCCTCTTTCCATTTGATTCTTGCTACATCATCATGACCTTTGATCCCTTGGTACCAAAATGTTGCCAAATTCCGGACTCGTGTCGCCAATGTGTTCAAAATCTTAATCCTTCTACAATTTGTAGCCTTACACACCTTCCTCAGATTCTCTATCTCATCCACATTCATCTTGTTCCTTTGTCTCGCATCGATGATGTGGGAAACATTATGGCCCTCCTTTGACAGATTGTTTCCTATCAACATCAGCTCATTATCTGGGATGTTAATCTAGAGACTCCTTGGTACCTTAGAGCTTGCATGCCTCAATGGAAAGTTCTTCGCAATCAACAACAAGCTTGCATCATTGGTCTTCAATCGAGTGATTTCTCAAGTGTTCGACTTCAGATCATTCTTCACACTCTGTGGATTGTACTGGAAGTGCCTTGAGAACCATTGACATTACTGGTGGTCTCTCTTGTGCTTGTTAACAGTTTACATCATTGGCCAGTAATCAAGTGATTTTCTAGTATGCTCAAATTCAACACATCTATTCGCATATTAGAATTTGTACCATGATCGGATTGCGATTCAAGACCCTGGGCTCAGATTACACAAGTCCAGATTGCATGGATTGTTTCATACATGACTCTTTTGATTGGATGGTTGTGATTTTTGGCTTGTTGGGGCCTGATCCAGGTTCAGAAGTGTTTTAGCCAAACAAATCCCAAAACTACCGGCCCTTTAGGCAACAATCCACAGAGCGCGGACTAAGGTCTCACCTAAGGTAGTATGGGAGGGTGCTGGAACCAGGTTTCCACACCCTAGGGATGTCTTGATGAGGTCTAGAAGGTTCGCGAACTGATCCTACACACTGCGTTACTTCCACATAGCCATCTGTTCAGTGCAACTACCTTCGTGCAGATAAGATGATGCAAACATTCTTTACCCTTTTTATGCTTAGTATTATTATAGATCTTGAATTAAATTAAGTAGGCCCAATACTTTCAATCACCAATTAACATAAATAGACATGTGCACAATTATAAACCATAAACAGATATGCAAGATTCCAAAACCAACTTATATTATTAATGTCTTTTCTAGTTACAATCCACTTCCTACCCTGCGCACACAGCTGCAGGGGTTTGTGCACACGGCTGTGGACTCTAATAGGCCTCTGTGCACACAGCTGTGGAGCCTCTATCTCCTACTACCACCCAAAACTCGAACTTATAGACTGAGATCGAATACCGCATTCAGACACCCATATTACTTCTTACCTCCCCAAAAGGCTGCCTTGTACTCTTAGAGCTTCGTTCTTATTTATAAATTCCCATGGTCCATGGACCATGGGTAGGCTGACACATTCTAGATTAATTTACACTATTTTAGGGTGGACTACCCTTAGACTTGACCCATTACAATTCATTCTCTACGCACTTCATGGAGCTTTTACAATACCAATACCCAAAAATGTTGGCTTTAAGCCCCAAAATCATTACGCGAGGGATCCGCTGCCAAATAGGCCCCCAACACAATCATCGTGACTCGTCTCGAGTCACCTGGCTGGTGCAGTAATCGTTGCGTGAAGTTCATCCAACAATTTCTACGCTTCGCTTATGTCCGCAGCACATTCCTCCGCTATCTGTTGTATCCATTGTACGTGTATCTCTGATGTTTCGTTGGTAGGCACAAGTCCTTTCTTGAGTGCATATACAACCTGCATGTGTTCCAACTTTCCCTCGATCTTGGCAGTGACCCTAAATGCTTCCTCGAGCCAAGGTTGGATGCATTCTTTAAGCATTGCTTCTTTCTGACACATAGTGTCCACCTGGGCCTTTAGAGCTCGGGCCTCCTTCATCTTAGCCAGCTGCTGAGTAAGGGCGACCGTCTGCATGGTCCCCCTGACAATGTCGTAAGCCTACTATAACTCCCGTGCTTTTGTCTCTAGCCGTTGGAGTGTCAGGTCTTCCTGCAATGAACTGAGAGTGACCAGTGATTCATCTAGCTAGCCAGTGCATTCATGTATGGCATGCTCTATTGTTTCCAATCCTACTTGAATGGCTTGGTGCCGCTATTCTCGGATCTCTAACAACGTAGAGGGATGTGCCTTCAGCCTCAGCTCTGTGATCTGTAAGTTGAGGTCCAACAAGATCCTCGTGGCTTCCTCCTTTGCCTCACGGAATCCAATGGACAATTTGTGGATCCGTATGCCTACTAGTAATTCCACTACAATCTCAAGCTCAAGGGTGCAACAACATGCTTCCTCGATGATTTGTTCTAGCTGTTGAGTCTATGCTACTACTTCATCACATTGGAGGCTCAATTTCTCAATGTTGATTCGTTGTTCACTAAGCATTTGTACTGCATGCCCTTCCCTAACGCGGAGCTTTGTCATCGCTCCATCCTATAGCTGGTATAATATTTCTCGTGGAAGGGTAGCCAAGTTTAATCCAAGTCCCTTGAGCCAACCTATTACGACTCTATCCTCTACATTTTCTGTTGTCAGTTCTCCTTCCAGTAGCGTGACACGGTTAGTCATTTTGGCCCACATCAAATGCTCGTTTGCTGACATACGTGTATCCCCATAGGCAACTATCATTCCCTGTTGTAGGGGTCACACCTGAAATTCCTGTAGTTGTGTTCGGAGTGCCCCCAACATAATCTGTTGCCCCGTCATTACATCCTAGAGCACCTCCCATGGTGACTTCGCGAACTCTATCATTGATGTTGCATAGATCACCCTCATGAGTGTGATAGGCTCCCCATTCAACTTGGACGCCTTGGTCTTCTTTTAAGGCCCTGTTCATTCTATCACACATGGCCGTTTTAAGGGAGTGGAGTTGGTGCTCGGGTCTGTGCCTTCTGTCGTATCATCTACCACATTCCCTTTGGTCAAGTTTGGGCCTCTTTCTTCCTGTGGTGGAGTGGCCCCTACTGGTGCTATCTTTTCCATGGTGGCCTTTGCTGCCTCCTGGGACATCCGTACTTCTTCAACTAGTTGTTCGTTCACTTCTGTTGTGCTAGAAACTTGGCAGCATTCTTCTATCTTTGAATCTCCATCTGATTGTGCCCCACCAAGTCTGGTGCATGCCATTCTAGTGGCCATGTGTCAAGTACTATGAATAAAACATCATCAATTGCGATGAAGGGGAGTGTGGTCCACTTCTGTTCTGGATTCTTCTGTGACCTGATATACACATGGTGTATATCCACTTTAAATTTTGCAAAACTCTTTACACTGTAATATACCGAAGCAGATAGGCATGACTGTTTATTGATCCATAGTCGTATGCTCGACTCCATCAGTACCCAAAAGATCTTGGTTTCCTGAATTCGTGTGGCATCCTCCGTTGCCCATAGCGATGCATATTTTGCTACCTCTCACTAGTCCTAGTCAAGGGGAGGAAACTAACTATCCTCAGGAAATTCGCATGTAACCAACAGTATGGATAAGAGCAACCATGCATAGTGGAAGGTCTTACCCTATTCTTGGGCATCCCTGCAATTTGTCAGGAACTTATCGCAGAGGAACTATGCCCAGTTGAATTGTACCCCTTCCGTGCATTTCTTGGCTAGTGCAATGACCGTTGTCGGTACCTCATTGCCTCAGCACTTTCTCATCACCTTGCCTGCCAACAACTAGGTAGCGACGCGGACCCCTTTATTTTGAATACTAGTAATAATGTACCCCGTATACTTTTTCTCCAACTTATATTTCTTTTTCATGGCCTCTACAAGCGTCAAGTCTCCACTTATGCCAGCTATTTCTGCAGGGTCTCTTCCCGCACAAGGAAGCCGAGAAATTCGATGGATGAGTTCCATCATGATGGGAATGGGTTCTTCCAACCACTAGTACCCATTATGCACCAAGAAGACTAGTTGTCTGATGACAAATATTATGATCGGGACCTGATGGAAGTGTGGAATCGATAGGAGGTGGAGTAGCCCGACCTCTTCCACCATGCGCTGCCATGTCTGTGGCTGCAGTTTTGTGGCCTCTTCCATCAGCTCGCTAGTTCCTAAATGGGGAAACTTCTTGCTGTCTGCAAGGTCCCAATCTTCAAACTTCATAGCAGGAATGGGTCCCACAGTTGTTCCCTTGAACGGAACCCCTTTGGGGATATATGGGGTGTGAAGTGTGCTTTTAATGACTTCAAAATCTTTAGGTACCTTTACCCTCCCTTTCCAAGGAGGGACATGCTTGGGAAATTTTGCTGTGGCACGTTCTAGATGGGTGTCTTCGTCTGTCTCTTCTTCTAGTTCCATCTCTTCGACAAAGGTCGAAGGATCCTTTTCCTCATCGTCACTGTCAATATTAACCATTTTGCCCTTTTCTTCCATCGACATTTTGCCGAATCTTGAATTTTGCAGAGACATATGGGCTGGTCCTACTACCTACGAATCCTTTCTGGGCCTCGGCATCCATAAAAATTTAGGGATTTCTGGTGCATCCCCTATCGGTGACGGAGAACTCTGCAGAGCTCCCTTGGTTGTTGACATGATTTTGATCAGGTATCCCTATGTATCCTTCGGCAATGCTTCAAACCACGGACTTGCTCTTACAACCTCCTCATTCATCATGTTTATGCCCACTTGATAACACGATAACTTTATTCACAAACTACCAAGGGTTTTTTGATAGGGGGCCATCTATGATTTATAGGCCCGTTCAACCATCCCCCCATTTTCTGGCTCATTAATGTTATACTGGCAGCAGATCATTTCAAATCGAGTTTTGAATTCATGTCTTAAACGCCCACCACCCACTTCTTTTTGCCTTAATCAGTCATCTTATCGTGAACAGTGATGCCAACAGTCACTTCCTTGTTGATCCGTGTATTAGAGTAGCCCATTCTACACGATCGTGACGCTTGTGGCGTAGTGACCTTGCGCACACCCTTGTTGTCACGTAGCTCCCTAACACAATGTTTTATAGTTGCGCACTCTCTTTCAACTGTCTAGAGCACTGAGACTGTCTCCTCTTTGGCTAGTAAGGTGGTCGCACCCTATTGGTGCACTACTAGTGCATCTTGGCGAACATCTCGTGACATGGCTTATGTTGTCACTGCTATGCACGCAGTTGGATGCAGCGCGCTCTCCTGATTTCTCTTGAGAGTCAAGCATGACCTTAACCTCGATATTCAACCAATTACCTTGCGGTCATATTCCTTCAATTCATCCTTAGGTTTGCATGTATCCAGCTACAAATTTCTAGGTTTGTCATTCAGAAAGTCCTCCTTTAGTTCTTTTTCCAACTATTTAATCTCCATGTCCAGCATCATATTCTGCCTTCTGAGTAGTACCCTGTTTTTTTTTCCAATTTGCGAAGTTGCACATTCCCTTGTTGAATGGCTTGCTAAATCCCTTCATACTCCTCTTCGCACGGTTGTATGAGCCCTTCAGCCCAGACTTCGCATGTTGTTCTCTTCTCTGATATTACTACATCCACAACCTTCTGCAGAGGTGCTTCAGGGACCTCAGTTATTGTACCATTATGTAGCCTCAACTTCATGGCCATGTTTTTGTAGAGTGCCTGACGTGCCCATCTGACCCGTGGGATGTGCAGATCCCCTTTTTTATATTGTATCTGTCGACCCTTATTCGTGACTTCGCGTACCTTGGCGAATTCTCCCCCCTTCGCACTGAGTAATGCGATCTGCCTTTACATCCTGTTAGACCCTACACTTATAATATTGCCACGCACCTAAATAGTTCGTTCTTGTATGGTACTTCCAACTTTGTCTAAGGATTCATCCAATCTTGTTACCCACTCATCTGTTAGCATTTCCCTTGTTTCAATCATTACACGCTGTAGCGATTGAATCATCAAATTACAATTCAACGTGGTTAATTCATGCAACAGGTTCTGCTAGCATTCTATTTCTTCATCTAAATCCGAAGTACAGAAATTTTCATGTTCCCATGACATTCTCCCATCTTCAGTCAGGTTCACTTGATCCTGGTCTTTCACTATTATCTGGTAAATGCAATCCAGCTCATTGTCACTGTCATTCTCGTGCACAGGTTCCATGTATTGTTCTCCTTCGGCTGGATCCCGCAGAACTACTACAATAAGGGACTTTTTCTCAAAAATCATTTTCCACTTTTTCAGGTTGATGACTCCATTCATATTTGTGGCCCAGTCTATTCCTAGCAACGCGGGGTAAGGGTTACTATCATCTATAGTCTCTATTACCTCGAAGTCCATCTGCGTGCTCACACCTTTGATATCCATTGTCACCCCTTTCAATCTTCCCATGGGAAAGATCTTTTGTTGGTTCGCCATCTGCAATTGAATAGGAGACCACTATAATGTGGGCTGGTGAGCCCCAGTATTGTAGCAATAATGCTACAACTCCTGGGGCTTCCTGTCTCTTAATTTTATCAACCCGGTAGT